>JACEGR010003918.1:0-95882 GCA_014170235.1 Listronotus bonariensis | reverse complement strand
AAAATTTGTGGAAGTTATATGGAAAAAACGGGGAGCAAAAGTGAAACACGTACAAAACCGTTGAAAAACTTTATTCGAACTACTCAACTGTTTTTATTCAGGTTGACAACCTAACAAGTCTGAACTTTACTTATGTTCTAAGAGGTGGCGCTGCTTGTATCAAAACTTAATATTTTTTGAGCTATAAACAACACCCCCACTAGGTCAAAAAATATCACTTGTTAACATCTAATATTCCTAATTTTGTACAAAACTTATTGTGTTTCACAGAACACAAACTTTTTGTTAAGATGTCAGCAGGCATATTACTAGTATCTAAATATCTAACATTTACAAAACCATTGGAAATAGCCTGCCTGATAAAATGGTATTTTATATCAATATGTTTGGCGCGTTTGTGAAAAGCAGGATTAATACACAACTTCTGTGCACTTTGGTTATCATTATATAAAGTTATACAACTATTTTTGCCTACAAATTCACCAAACAAATTGTACAGGTAAATAGCTTCTCTTGAGGCTTCAGGAGATTGCTACATATTCTGCCTCAGTACTAGAGAGGCTACTGAACATTGTTTTCTACACTCCCATGACACTATGGAACCAGACAGTTTAAAACAAAATCCTGTAAAAGATTTTCTATCTATTATATCTGCCGCCCAATCTGCGTCAACAAAACCTTCTAGTTCCAAAGTATCTGATTTAAGAAATTTTAAACCATAACTTTTAGTTCCCTTTAAATAGCGCAGTACTCTTTTTGCACTATTCCAATGAGATTTATCATAGCAGTTATTAAACTGACTCAAGTAGCTTACACAAAAACCAATATCTGGCCTCGTAAGTACGGCTAAATACATTAAAGCCCCGATTAACTGTTGATAAGGTAAGTTATTATCACTTTTCAATTCACTTTTATTTAGTCTTAAGTTATTTTCCATAGGCGTGCTTACGGGCTTAGATTCTTTCATGTTAAATCTTAATAACAACTCGTCAATATACTGTTCTTGATCTAAAGTAACTGACATATTATTAATTTTAACTTTCATCCCTAAACATTGTTTCATCGGACCCAAGTCCTTAATTTTAAATTTTGCTGACAATTGTTTTTCAAAAAATCAGTTTCTGCATCAGAGTCAGAAAAAATGAAAAAATCATCTACATAAAGAGCCACAATTGTTTTACAATTATTTTTAAATTTAAGAAAAACACAAGGCTCATACTCAGATTTCTTATAATTTAAACTAGTTAAAACATTTTCTACTTTTTCGTACCATACTCTCGATGCCTGCTTTAAACCATAGATGGCTCTTTTTAACTTGAGAACTTGGTTCTTATCTACGAAGTAATTAATGCCTTCAGGCTGCATCATAAAAACAGTTTCCGATAAAGAACCATTTAAGAAAGCAGTTGTCACATCTAAATGTGTGGTTTTTAAATTTAAATTGACAGACAAAGCAATTAAAAATCTTAACGTAGAATGTCTTACCACAGGTGAGAATGTTTCATCAAAGTCTATTCCCGGCTTTTGAGTATAACCTTTCGCCACTAAACGAGCTCTATAACACACTTTATTTTCCGAATCAAACTTTTTCTTAAACACCCACTTGCACTGCACTACAGTCGAGTTTTCTGGTCTGTCTACCACTTCCCAAGCATCATTTTCGTCAAAAGAAGCTAGCTCTGCCTCCATTGCTTGAATCCACTGATCACTGTCAGATCTTGACAAAGCATCCGATACGCTTAAAGGAACAGCCTCCAAATTGACATCACTTGCACTTGCACAATATGTTACATAATCATTGAGATTGGTAGGTTTTCTTATTCTGTCTGATTTTCTTACCGCACTAGACACTTCTGTGAACTCATTTGATGCTTCCTCATATGATGAGTCACTGTCTGGTAGGTCATTTTGTGGATTATACTCGTCTTCTGAAAACGTTTCACTCTGTACATTACTGGAAGTACTATTGTCGACTTCATCCCCCACTGAAGGTGGTATTTCCTTACAGTTATTCTCTAGAATGAGATCTGAATTTTCATTTCTTGGCATATTTTCATTTATGACAACATCTCTGCTCGTAATGACAGACTTTGTTATCGGATCATACAATCTATATCCTTTGATGTTTTCACAAAACCCAATTAGTATCATTTTCTTGGATTTCTTGTCAAACTTTCGCCTTTTTTCTTCAGGAACTAGCATCATAACCTCACTGCCGAAAATCCTGAGATTACTTACATCTGGTTTCTTTTGTGACCACACCTCGTATGGTGTTTTATCCAATCCTGTCACAACAGATCTATTTCTTAAATAAGCAGCCGTGTATACAGCTTCGGCCCAAAAAGTCTTATCAAGCCCTGCATCAAAAAGCAAACAACGTGCTTTTTCTACTAAAGTTCTGTTCATTCTTTCACTCATGCCATTTTGCTGTGGTGTATACGGGTTAGTCTTTTGGTGAATAATGCCATTTTCAGCCAAAAAATTTTCAAAGAGTATACTACAGAACTCTCCCCCGTTGTCAGATCTAAAGCACTTAATTTTAGTATTTTGTTGGTTTTCAACCATTGCTTTAAATTCCTTAAAATATTTTAGTGCTTGATTTTTATGTTTCAAAAAGTATACAAATGACATACGACTAAAATCATCCACTAATATTAAGTAATACCTTGATCCTCCCAGTGACAACACCTCCATGGGACCACACAAATCAGCATGAACTACTTCTAAAACTTGAGTTGATCTCGTACCCACGTGTTTAAATGGTAATCTGCACTGTTTACCTTCACAACACACTTGGCATGTTTCTTTTCCTTTTAAAGAACCTTGACATTCGAAACCATTAGTCACTTCTTTCATATTAGCAAGATCTTTGTAGTTTATGTGACCAAATCGCCTGTGCCACACATCTGCAGTTGCTGCAACACCCACAAAATGTTGTTTTATGTTTAACTTATACATGTTATTGTTCAAGTTGGCAGTAGCAACTAACACTCCAGCACTACTATAAATTTTACAATGTGCATCACTGAAAACAACACTGTTTCCATTTTTTGTAAGTTGTCCAACAGATAACAAATTTGCGGAAAGTTTTGGCACAAATAAAATATCTTTCACTTGAATGTCAAATGTTTGTTTATCAACAACTGTTGAAATGTCTACCTGTCCCGAACATTTCACTTCTAGTTTTTCATTATTCGCCACTGTTATTTCACGGACATTTGATTCACTTATGTTTTTCAACCAGTCATCTCTTCCAGTAACATGATTGCTTGCACCAGAATCAATGTACCAATCACCAGGGGCAAAATTTCCATTCAGAAAAACTACACTGAAAGCATTTTTCTTATTTTTCTCCAATTTGGGACATTTGTTTTGAAAATGACCGATTTGTTTACAATTGTAACAGGTTATGTCATTTTTGTTCTTCTTTTCAAATTTCTTCTTGTCGGTGCCGCCATCTCTTGGCTTACCGTGACGACTTATTTTACTGGCAAACGCACCACCCGTGCTGCCACCTGTTGCTTTCACGTCAAAATCGGACTCCATGTCTAGAAGCTTAGACTTTATTTCGTCAGATGTCACTGCAATGCCCGAATGCTCGATGGCCATTATCATCGGTGAGAACTTTTCTGGTAATCCCGCCAATAAAAGCGACCCAATCCATTCCTCACTGATTTTGAAACCTGTTCTGTCCAATTTTCTGGAAGTTTCAATAACTTGCGTCACATAGGCTTCCATTGAAAGGCAATTTTCGTATCTCAACGAAATTAAACTGCGTAAAAGACCAATTTTACGTGTCATTCCATTGTCCTCATACATTTTCTTTAGGGTGTCCCAAACATCTTGACACGATGATTTGTTCCTAATATGTACAAAAATGGATGTATCCAAAGTCAGGATCAACTTAGCTTTTGCTTTAGCTATTAGAACCGTATCGGTCTCTGTTCCATCAAGGCATTTCGTAAGTCCTTCTAAAACAAACACGTTTTCCACGGCGAAACACCACTCGGAATAGTTTTCCCGACCGACTAGTTTTGGCACATTGCCCAAATAGTTGACCGCCATTTTGACTACACACGAGAACGAAAACTTCAACACGAAATATTTCACTTTTTACAAAGCCCGGCGTAACAAAAACAAGCTACACGGTTTTGTCCATATAAACAGGGATATCTGGGATGCCTGGGCCCATAACCTGATAAAATTTGTGGAAGTTATATGGAAAAAACGGGGAGCAAAAGTGAAACACGTACAAACCGTTGAAAAACTTTATTCGAACTACTCAACTGTTTTTATTCAGGTTGACAACCTAACAAGTCTGAACTTTACTTATGTTCTAAGAGGTGGCGCTGCTTGTATCAAAACTTAATATTTTTTGAGCTATAAACAACAAAAATATCAGTTACAAGAGATGTGACATAAAAGGGGGGCCATGAACCACATGCCCCCCCCTTCTGACCGCTCTGTAGACATCCATAAATCTCCATTGAAATATTCATAAAAAAAATGGTGTATCTTTTTCTTTTTCATCACAAATTTTGTATAAAATCGTTGTTATTCCCTGAACCATAAAATGTCACTTAGTGAGTTTAACGTTTAAACCGACGATATGATGATTGCATTTTAGCTTTTAAACCATGCAGAAGTTTTTATTAAGAATAACTTTTTTCGTAAAATTGATAAAAGAAAAGTTTTCCATATGGTGCAAACTTAAGTAGACACGTTGTATACATTTAGCTTTTTTATGGGAGGGGTTTTGACTACCAAAAATTTTGAGTAAAAGTTTTTGATTATAGAAAAAAGGTACCCACCATTTAAAAACATTCCTTTCCCCACTACAATATGTTTTTTGTAACAAAAATTTTTAAAGGGCAAAGACAAAAGGTCCTCACTTTTGAAATACTCACACTGATTTTTGTGCCTCTTTTCTTCTTCTCATATGCTCAAGGGGGGAGGTCAGTCCCCATAACCATATGCATTAAAAACATAACAAACAAACGACTCTTCCATACAAATTTTCTTTCTTACTCATGCTAAGGGGAAAGGGTTTCAAATTCCCAAAACTCCCTCCTTATATACGACCATGCTTAGAGTACTTGCCAGATCCCATTTTTTAAATTTTCCCGTTTTAAAAATAAAAGAAAATACAAAAATTATGATAAATTAAATTAGGTTAACACTTTATACGAAAACTTATTTTAAGTATGTGGAAGTAAATGGACCGAATTTTCTTTTGGAAAATATTTTTTTATTATTTTTAACATGTTTAATTTATTTTTTTATCGGCATAAAATTAAACTAAAATAACTTTTTAGATATTGAGCAACCTAACCTAACTTTTTGATATTTTAATTTAATTTTTTTAAAATTATCTTCCCAATCGATGCCCATGAGCCGGATGTCCTTTTTTGAATTTTGGGTTGCTCGATAAGCAGAGGTGATTGCAAAAAAGAGTTTTAATAATTTAAAAAATAAAAAAAAATCCATATGTCCCCAACTCTTCGGCGGTCACTGTATGTCTGTAAAAAAATACTTTTGAAAAAGTAATACCGTTTTTGTACTAGAGACTGAGGCGTTTGTAGCGCGACACCCTGTATAACGGACCCCACATTTAATAATTCTTTTTACTTACCAATGTCTGTTGGAGCGGAATTCCAATGAAAATCGAAACTGGATCCAGATGTATTATTGCTTTCATTAAGTTTCTGAAAGTGACATGTGTCTGAAAAAAACAACAAAATAATATAATGCTTTCTTTTTTGTGTATTGCTTAAATAACTTAAAACTTTTTTTTCTTTAAGTATACTGGGTAATTTATGGTTAATGACATAGAGGTCTTTTGTGACTTAGGGCTACGAAAGATTTTCATTTTTTTTTTTAATCTAAAAGTGAGGCCTGGAACCTACACTAAATTTATAACGGATGCTATTAGGAGGAACACTTTAGTAAAGAATAATTTTAACTTAAAATTTGCAAAAAAAAAGTTTATAATTTGCCCCCCTTAGGAAAAAAAGAGGGAATTTTCTATTTGATTTATTTTTGAATTAAAAAAAATATTGACAAATTGCAAAGTATTTTTATATTTTTAAAAAAATATAGCTAGTCAAAATTTTTTCACTCTAACATTTTTAATGCAAGATTTTTAGATGCCTTTAATTATAAAAAAATATATTTTGCAAAATTTAAATTTGATGATAACATTTGATAAAATTTATGAAAAAAACAAAAAAATACAAATTAGGGATTTGCTTTTAAAGCTAAGATTTCGCTGGGTGGGGCAAAACAAAAATAACTATTTTTCCTCTTGAGGCCAATAGCATCTAGTATACATTTGGTGTAGGGCCTATGTCTTACTTTTAGATAAAAAAAAACTAATAATAAAAGTCTTTGGTACGGCCTTGGTTTATAAAAAATCAAATTTAATTGAGTATCTAGTCATTTGTTGTGTCAAATTTTTGTTTAAAATGTGCAAGAGCCACTTCTTTTTATTCTATTTTTGTAAAAAGTATAGAAATATTGTTATTTTTCGCCAGTCTTAAGTGCATTAAAAGTGCGTTTTTAATTGTGTACAGATTTAGTCACAAGAATGCAACAGCAGGTGTTTCTTTTTATTTTTGAACTTAAACCGGTTCTTTAAATTCCTTATCTTATTTAAGATTACTTTTTTGGTCTAAACATAAAAAAAATACCGACGTCAAAAAATAAATAAAACTTACTAATAAGTTAAAAATAATAAATTAAAAAATAATCCCAAGGTTGACGATTCTGAATGCACTCCTGATGATTCAACATATACCAGTCTAGAGGCAGCTTTGCCGCACGAAGAACATACGGCAGAGAGAAAACAATAGGTCTAGTACCTTTCTCTCTTGAGATCCTAACTTGTTTTTATGGGACCACCGCAAAATTGAGCTCTTTGAAATAAAAAAAAGAACTTTTAAAATCGGTCCACACTTGACGGAGTAATCGCGTAATATACACACAAAAACACATACATGCAAACCTCTTTCTTATTGAAGTTGGTTAATAAAAATTATTCCCTTTTTAACCTTTAAAATTAAAACAAATTCTCAATACCTATGTTACTAAAAAAACTATGTTACCTCAAAAACAAAGGGGGTTTAAGAATCAAATTATCGAATTCTTCAAAAAAACTAAGTAATTCGAAAAATTTCGAAAACCTATTAACGAAATTTCCAAAAATTCTATTATTTTATTCCTCGCAAATTTTCAAGTGTTATTTAATAATATATAATATATATTTAATTTTAGGGTTTTTTAATGTTTTATATTTAAATATGAAATAGGCAATAAATTTTGAGCCCATAATTTATTAAAAAAAAAAAAAAAAAATCAAAATAGTTGAAATTTTTTGAATTATTTGAATTTTTGTCGAATTATTTGGAAACTATCAAATTATTCAAAAATTCCAATTATTCGATTTAATTTTCGTATTGATTATTCATATTTAAAATACTTTTAATACTTTTTTATCATAATGTATGGTTTATCATAACCCTTTTTTACTATAATTAAATATATTTTTAGTAAAAAAAGGATAGAGTATCTTACAATCAAATTAAAGGTCATAGGGATCAAAAGTTGTTTCCTTAATTTTCTACCAATTTTACAAGCAGAATATAATTCTTTGTAAACAGAAATGCATTTAATTATGGAAATTGTAAGTTATTGCTGGCTTGTATTTTCAAATTAGAACGTGTATAGCGCAAAAGTAAATTAAAGTTGAATATAATTTCCTAAACAAAAATTTATATCTCTAGTGGTTTTCCTTGGAGAAATTAAATAAAAAGAAACGTTTGCCTCTCTTCAATAAAATAATAATAATAAAAAAACATATTGTTTAGTTCAAGTGACCAGGCAGAAGTTCATAATGACCCCATTTATCTGTACAGGGTGTTTTTTTTGGTTGGTAATATAGGGTTCAGGCTAAACGGTAAGAGAGACAAAAAAACTAAGATACGTGTCCCGTTTTTTTTTAGTGTTTAGTTTAATGGCGCAATCAGATCCACGCTAACTTAAATAATTTAGAAGATACAAGGGGATACTCGAAATTCGTGTCTTATTACTCAGACATTTATGAAGATAAAAATAAACTAAACTTCAAATAGAAAAGTGGTTTAAATTTGTATGTAGAATCCAGTGGCGTACCTAAAATAAATATAGTTGTTTAAATTTTTGAAATATAAACAAAACTTTCTTTTTTTTTTAAATGGTATCTGAGTATTTCAAAAAATTGCATTTTTTCTTGAGTTTACAACAATAAATAACACTTAATACTTTGCATTGTTCTAAACAGCAAAACTAATAAAAAAAACTATTTAGCCATGGATTGAATCAATATTCATTTATTTTTTAAAGGGTTTGTGTGTAAAAAACCTAATTTAACCTAAAACATCTACTAACCTAAACAATAACAACCACAGAAAATAATTTTATTTATAACAGCAACTCAGCAATTATCTCAAGTACTTAATAATTTTTTGGCGCTGGTTTTTAATCACAGAAGGTGCTGAAAAGCTTTCGATTCTGTTCAATACACTTTTAGACTCTACTTGTTATCAAACTAGTGGCGATTCTAAAATGAAATAATTAATTTTTGAAAACTTTTCCTTGATTTTCTTTAAAGCTAATATGGATCCAGTATTAAATAAACATGGTTAGAAGTTTAACTAAGATAAATGGAATAATAGAAAAGCAATAAAACGAGAAATATTTGGAAGCAATGTTTGCAGATTAAAGAACTAATAACAAGCTTTTACACTATTTAATGTATTTTTAGGTTTTGGGACGAACCATGTCTTTTAGTTCTTTAGTTACTGAATTTAAGATTTAAATTTAAAGCTGAAAATGCGTTTTGAAAAACAAATTATAACACAGAAACTAGATGCGATACATATTTTTTAATTAAATCTATTTTTTCAAAAGTATCAAATTTATAAAAATTGTGTGTAATAATTCGAAGGAGAATAAAAAGTTTGTTTTTGCAGACCAGTGTAATTGGTTATCTTTTTTACTAAAAAATCCAAAACTATTTTGTTTTTATTATTTGTCATTGTCCTTGTCACAAGTTTCACAAGTTTATACGCATATGTTAAGAATCACTCTGTATATTCTAATTTAATTATAACAATGATATGAAATAGGATGATATTCTACAATATTAAACGGACATAAACATACATCAGTACATCATATATACTATTTATTTATAAAGCATTGTGTTGTTACGTCACAAATATTCAATGCATAATTTAGCGGAACTCCATTCAGAAGTAAATCGAACTTCGATAAGGACGACGATTAAACCATTGAATAGTGAAGGCAGATAACAGAATATGATCGACAGCTTTAGATGTAAGCAAATTATTTTGTCTTGGTAAAGAGATTTCCAAACTTTTGGATTAAAAACAACTGAAACGTTAATTTCAGAAACCTGCCAAGTCCACTTTATTAAATTTTCGGTAAACGACAAAAACTTTTTTTTCCTTTAAAATTAATAATTTTTTAAATATGAAAGTTCATCTTTTTTTTATATTAAAATATTTCTCGAGCCCTGAAGCTCCAATACTAATATATTATGAATGTCACAGGAACTTCTATTTGCTACGAATTTGTCGTTAGTTTTGCTACATATATTCTTGGCAAAGTAAATACGTTTTAATTTTCGTTAATTGGTACTATTAACACAGCCAATTACCTTAAAATCGTCATATAATAATAATATGTCTCTAATTAATTTTAAAGTTGAAGCAGTCGATATTTTTTTGTTTCAATTCTTTAAAAGCACCGCAAATTAGTTAATCTATAGTTTGTCCATTTTCCATCTGTGGAGGAAATAAACAAATTTATGCACTGTGCACGTGTACACTGAAAATGGGAAAGGCGAACTAAGAAATCCCATTGGTTCGAAGCAAATATACTCAATTATAGTGTCATTTTTGTTTTCACTACGACATCTAGTCGTAGTCGTAGCTTAGTACACGGTAGGGTGACTTTGGCAATATACAGGGTGTAATCTAATTGATGGCTAAAAATACAGGATATAATTCCTTACCCCATTTTAAAAAGAAAAGTTCATATTACCAGATGTCCTAAACTTCTTAACTTTTAAGCTACAGGGTGTTAAAGCTTTAGGAAATAAATCTTATTCTTATCATAACTTTAAAACTGTTCGATATATTTTAATAATTAGCATGCACCTGCTAAGCACCAAAAGCATTTTTTAATGTTAAAGATTTTTAAATATTTCTACCAGTGGCGTCCCAATGGGATGAATACTAAAGATTTTTCAAAAAACAAAATATGGTTCGCCATTGCTTTTTTAAAAATAAAAATAGTCTTTTTTAACCCTATTTATTTTGCATCAAAATTGATCGTCTTCGCATAAAAAAATACGACACTAGCGTACTAGTTTATAATAATTTCGCTCTACCAAACATGCCTCAAAAACGCTTTTTTAATTTTTTAAGCTTAAATGGTGCATCAGACAAAAAAGATTAGGAGGTTAAATTTGTTGCAAAAAAAGGAATTTTTAAAAATAATTTTTATTTTGGAAAAATTAATTTTTTTTAATCCGTAGTGTACATCTCGTACGGATGCCACTGGTAGAAATAATTAAAAATCTTCCCCATTAAAAAATGCTAAGTAGGTGCGTGCCAAATTTCATGGAAATATCTAAAACAGCTTTAAAGCTAGAATAAGAATACGATTTTTTCCTTAAACTTTAAAACTCTGTAGCTCAAAAGTTAAGAGGTTTAGGACATAATATGTTAATATAAACTTTTCTTCCTAAAATGGGCTAAGGAATCATATCATGTATTTTTAGCCATCAAATAAATTACACCCTGTATGTATTTAATAACTTTCAATGATTCTAAGCAATATTATTGTATTATTTTTTAATCAGAACTACAATATTGCCACTGCATGACAATGTTTCAGGTTAACAATTGTAAGAGGGGAAGTGCTAATTAATCTATGTGCCAAAATTAGAATTTTCCAGAAATCAAAAAAATAAGTAGAAATGTAATGCTGGACATACAAGTGGCCTTAATTTGAAACTTGCAATCGCCAGGCTGAAAGTGGCACTGTAATCTCGAAGTGGGATATTGGGGCAGCCACATAGAACATATTGTTGGACAAAAAAGAAAAAAATATATTTTGACACTTGGGTTACACACATTTCCACTCTTTAATTATATTTTTTTGCCTTTTAACCGATAGCTGTATGTAAAAAACGATAGCACGCGTTGTTCACTACTGTTTACACGTTTTAAATGTGTAAGTTGGATAAAGTATAGTTGTATTGGGTTTCCTTATGCAAATAATTAAACTAAACTGCTACTTTACTAATATGCTTAAAAAGAATTAAAACTAAGTTATTGACAAATATTTGTTACGCCAAATCCCCTGTTTTTCTGAAACAATTAAAATGTGTACTATTGAGCAAATAAAAATTTTATCTGATATAATGTTTGAATTATGTTTAACCGGTCTAATACACTTTTTGCAAATGATACCCATCGTGTCATCTGTTTGTTCTTGGACGCACAAGTGGAAGAACAGTTCGGTCGTTATTTACTTAATCAATTAAAAGACGATAAAAAACTGTTCAAACGTTAGGCTACCGTAAATAAAATAAATTATTTTTTGCCACGTTCCTCCTTCTCGACATACTAGACCAAACTTAGGCTTTCGACGCAACCAGCGATTGTGCGAGAATTTGTGTTTTAAAGTATTTTTTTTAGGTGTAACTTAGTTAAGAATAATTAATGACCTGATTTTGTAGTTGATTTTACTAATTTTAAAAAGTAATTTCTTACTCTCTTGTTTATTTTTTTAAGCTGTAAAAATAAATTTACTTAACCAAAATTTAAAATATTTTAAGTACGGTCTCCTTCTGTCGGACTTAAATAGATTTGCTGGATTTGATGGATATTCTAATTACTTGTGTTGGATAAAGTTATTGTCGGACAAACATTAATTATTTAATTTTCTCAGCCAAATCTCTGATAACTAAACATAAAGAATTTAAAAATTATAGTTTATAGCTTTCTCTCTAGGTTGCAAGATTTTAAAATTTTAAATGGATTACCCTATTTTTTATTCTTGTAATCAATTACTTGTATCAACTTTATTATGACCTGATATTATCGCTTTTTTTATCACTGTCAATTTCAAAGATATGTCATTAAGCTTGAATACAAAAACGACCAGGTATGTTCAATTATCTTAAAAACGATCCAAACGAAATTCGTCAAAATTAGTACAGGGAGTAACTGCACATTTTAAATTTAGGAATTGCATTTGCGATGTTTCATAATTAAATTTTCCTATTTCCTTTCCTTCACTTTTTTTTAAACTATTCATTAATTTAGAAGATCCAGTTTCATTTATGTACTAAATTTAACGAATATTGGTTTGATCGTTTTTTAGGTAATCGACCATACCTAGCCGTTTTTGTAATAATTTTGAAAAAGCATGATGCCATATCTTCAAAATTGACAGAAGTAAAAAAACGATATAAAATCATAAAAAAGTTGATACAATTAATTACAATAATAAAAAATGGTAAATTCCATTTAAAATTTTAAAATACAATAATCTACGGAGAAAACTATAAACTTGGCAACCTTGCAAATACAATTTCTTATTTCTTTATGCTTGGCACAAAATTTGGTTTATTTAATTTTATATTTGACAATTCCTGATATAATCTTAACCACTATACTAACCCTGTAGCTTTCTAATAATTACCTAACTAGAACATTGTACGGAGTGTCAACGAATTTCTTAGACAAGCCATAACTCCTAGAGTATTGACATATCAAAATAAGAATTGGTATGGGTTAAATGGTATAAGCAGAGAAGATGCATAGTTTCACTTTCCAGTCACTTTCGGTTTGACCAGAAACGGTTTAAATTTTAATTTTTTGAAACACCTCGTATATTTTGACATTTTTGAATTCCTGAGACAATTCTAAGTCAGAATGTGACATTTTAAAATGTTTTTAAGCCTACGGGATTTTTAAGAGCCATTTTTAATATTGCATCTAGGTAGCCATGATAGGCTGCAAATTAATCCAGTGACCCTAGGTGATGTTAGAAAAATACAATCGCAAAGTTTTAGTGACGAATATAAAACATAGAAATAAAACAATTTGGTAAAGTTATATTTCCTGGTGTAACTATTATTTTTCAAATGGCAACCCTTTTAGACAACCACTTTTCGAATAAAGGATTTTTTGGCGAATCTAACTATACCAAATTATTTGCGATAGGCCTAAAAAAAGGCATAAATAAACGAGCATTGCCACCAAGATGTAATACTACAATCGTTCTCAAAAAATCAAGTTGGCGTAAAAACTTTTTAAAATGTTAAATTACTATTTAGAGTTGTCTTAGAAATCAAAAGGTGGTAAAATATGCAGGGTATTTTATTTAGAAATTCAAATTTTGAGTTATTTTTGGTTAAACCGGAAGTAACCAAAAGTTGAGAGATATACGAAAACACTCCTCTGTATTCACCATTTGCTTGTACCAAATATCATATTAATATGTCTAATATTCTAAAAGTTACGGCTTGTCTAATGGATTCGTTGACACCCACGATATATTTAAAATTTAATAAAATAGGAAATCCACTTACGATTATAACATAACATAAGTTGAATTTCTTGGTCTTCATATAAGTCTAAAGCTGTTACCAAATGAGCTTTGGTTCCTTCAACAGTGTGAAGATGTTGAGCTTGTCCTGATCTACCGTTGACTACATCCCAGTGATTCTTGTAACCAACGCAGACTAATATATCTCCATGAGAAGGTGATATTGGACTCCAGCCATTGTCCAGGATGGTTAAAATGGTTGGTGTTTCATTGAGCGTGAGTTCCTGAAATTGGAAGGTGGTAATAAGGTTTAAAAAATATATTTTTAAAAAGTTATAAAAATTAATTTTTGATGTTTACTTAAGATACTTGAAATGTTCGCATATTAGGTGGTGCATTGCCACAATGGCCCTAGAAAATACCATGTAAACTTTAATACCTTCAAATATTAGCTCCCCTATTGATTTTACAAGAAAAATGTTTTAGACTATTTTAAAGATATTGGTAAGAGAACCTCACACACTAATAGTAAATTTATGAAACAGGCACTTGAAGCGAGCAATTCTAATTTAGCTCTGCAACAATTCACCAAAAATTCGTTCGATGCCAGTTTACTTTTTGCAAGAGCAAGAGCAAACCAAGAAAATGCGCATTGTCACTGAGCTCGTTCAGTTCCTTTCTGCGACACGGACAACGAAATTTGGCATATTGGGGTATTTTGGGGCGCTGATCACGAATCTAAAAAAACAATTTTCAGAAACATTTTGTTCCCAAGATATCCATCATCAAAGTGGAAAATCAAAATTTTTTAACACTTTTTTCCCGAGTGTAATATTGGCACCGTAAATACGAAAACTGCAGGTGGATTCTTAATCGCTGTCTCGAAACGTAACGTATCGAGCCGCTACCGAATAGTGATTCTTAACTTATTTGATACTCGATTCCGAGTCGATATCTCCAATAGGTATATCCGCAAAAGGTTATATATTTTTTAAACATTCAAAATTGTAAGGCACTTTGTTATTAAACTTTGCAACTGCTGACTAGCTTATATTATATTTAATGCTTTAGCAAATACGTTTATTTAATTAAATATTTCTGCTTCATATATCCATGCTACTCCTGCAATTGTTATTAAATCAATTTAATTTTAATCACAAAAGCCACTTGGATGCTTGCTATTGTTTGCAAATAAAACTTATTTTAGTCGTTTGAAAAGTTACTTACTTTGAAAACAATCAAACAACTTTTTAAATTAAATAAAATTCATGTTTTAAAGTATCTTTAAATTAGAATCAAAACCCTTAATACCTGAGACATGTTTTCTTCGCGTAAAAGCATATTGAAGAAAACATTTTATTTATTAAGCACGGAAATAAAAATTTAGTTGCAATTGCAGGTTATCTTGGTATTTATTACAGATAGAGACTTGTATCATCGCGATGTGTTGCTACTTTTGAGAAAACGAAAAATAAATATGAAATATTTTTAGGACTTTCTTTGTTTTTACCATGAAGGCCATTTTTTTTTGACTCTTTATTATTTATTTATTTATTTAATTACCGAAGTTACCAAAACCTACCATGTAACAAACCTTTAAATAGTAGATACTAAATTATACAGGGAAATCGTTGCAGCTTCAGAGACGGTTAAAGGAAAAAAGAATTGGCTTTCTAGATATTTAAAAAAACTGCTTTTTAAAAATGTTTTTTCTCTATAGCTCCGTTAATATTCTAAATAGAAAAAAGTGTAAATAGAAAAATTATAGATAATTATCTTTTTAATAGAAATGTGTAATCCGATATTTAATGTAGTAGTTTGTTGTTGAGCTACGACATAAATTTGCGTTTTTGAAATAATAAACATAATCGGCTATGACATTCTTAAAAAGGCGTTTTTATAAGCTTTTTAATGATGTATAACAAGATACACTTTAAATAAAAAAATCGTAGTTTTAGACAATAATTTTTAAATTTGTGTAGTTTTCTAGTTGGCCGCGAAACAAGTAAATTAGTATTGTTGACAATTCCTTTTATTTTTTTGACAGCCTTTTTAATAAATACTTTAAATCTTATATGCCTGTGAGACTCAGTTCACATAACATATGAACATTTTGTTAAAAGTCAATGGAGTACTTTTTTTAAATAATATTGGCTGTGGTGCCCACTGAGACGCCACTGGACCCAATAATCTTAACCTTGGTAGAGTTTTACAGGCGCCTTATTGCTTTAAAGAAGTTTATTAAATTTTATGCAAATCAGTAAAAGAATTTTTAAGATATTTAAAAATACCGACTTAAAAAAAAATAACGCTCTGTATTTCGAAAACGAAGCGTCTTCGGACATATGTTTATATAAACTATTTTATTTAAAAAATTCAAAAAAATCATCCCTTAAAATTAAAGTCATCACTTAAGTTACACCTTGTATAGTCGGATCTTAGACTATTTGGTTTTAAAAGAATATAGCATTAGTATAGTGGAATTTTCGATAATTTACAATCAATCGTTTTCTCCTTTTTTCCTTAGTTTGGTTTAATTACTAACATATTTAAAATACTAATAATGTCTCGTTAGACGTTTAAAAAAGAAAAAAGTTATTATTTTTTTATTTCTAAAAATTAGTATCCCCAATTATTTAAAACTTATATAAAAATGCTTTTCTTATAACTAATAAGTTTACATTACATCGGTAAATAGCATTTATGTTTTACCCATCTATTATTGATCTGTAATACCTTAGAAACGGAATATGTTATGGTAGCAATAATACCTGCTATCACACCTAGGGCATTATAAACGGGCATTATGATAATGCCCGCTTATAATGCCCTAATGCGCTAATATGGAAATTTTATTGCTTATCCAATTTTATTTCTTTCACAATAAAGATCAAGTTTATACAAAAAATAATTTTTCTTTAAACAATACTAAAAATTAAACCTTATTTCTAAAATAAAAATTACAATTTTGAAATGTCCCGGAAAATGTAGCTGATCCCACTATAGAATGGTCGGTGTTTTTGTGATGGTTGCAGCGGTGGTAGCACTAACGCTATTTTGTATAGAAGAACAGTCCATTAAAGAATTTTCAATAGTCGATACAGAATTAACCTCGGAATTAACTAAATTGGCAATCATTTTGGCTACTTTGTTTTTGGATGAAATACTTTCTTCTATATATCCTTCAGCTACTGAAGAGCTTTTCGATTTCCCATGTTGTTTTAGCGTTTCAAACGAAGCACCTGCCTCAACAAGTAAAGTTGACGATGTCAGGGCCGTATTAACTGCATGAGGCGCCCTAGGCTAGAAATCCCAAAGCGCCTATTTTGCACTAAAAAAAAAGGTCTTTACCTCCGTTGCGCCTATTTTCAGTGCCACGCGCCTTACTTCACCACCCAAACTAAAATTTGATGACTAAAAATAAAAAAAAGTAATTCCCTACTTTTTTAAAAACTCCCTGTCTAGCGCCTATTACTACTACCCTGTCTGGCGCCTATTTTTTTCATGGCGCCCTAGGCTGTAGCCTAGTCAGCCTAATGGATAATACGGCACTGGACGATGCGCGACGCAAACAGTGGCTGGTGTAAGCTTCTGCATTATCCAATTTTAAAAATTTTGCGATCAATGTTGGGACGCTTCCTATGGTATTTTTTCCAATGGGTTGTACTGTACATCGACCCTTTCTATAGGTAAGAAAGAATCTTCGCTCCTTTATTCCAGCTGGTCTTAATGTTGTGTACTTTTTATCAAATTTAAAGCGCCTAAATCTTCTTCAATGATAATAAAACTTTTTGAAGTTGAAGTTTTAGTTTCTGGTACCTTTATAACCAAGACTGTTCCTTTATCTTCATGTCATCAATAGTCATTTTGACCAACTCATCTCGTCTTAAACCTCCAAAAACACCCATTACCAATATGACTTTGTGTGCCAAGTAGGTATCATCAGGAGCCTTCTTAATAAATTTTAATATTTGTTCTCCTTCCAAACTTTAGACTTCTTCGGGACGTATCTTTTCGACCTAACTTTTAAATAATTAATAGTTTAAAAACTAAAAACACGCTTTTATATGCAACCGAACTATATTTTAGAAAATAATTTTTCATTAAAAAAATATTGTCATTTCATAGTAAAAAGCGTGGGGTGCATTTTACTATTTTTTCATAACTTTTCCATCATAGATATTTGCAAATATAATAATTATAACATTTAATATATTTATCACCCCACGCTTTTTACTATGAAATGACAATATTTTTTTAATGAAAAATTATTTTCTAATTTTTAGTTCGGTTGCATATTATAAAGCGTGTTTTTTAGTTTTTTAAACTATTAATTATTTTTCATTTTTAGTTTCTGCTACTCTTGACAAAATGGCGAAAAAATTTTTTAATGAACAAGAGTGGCAAATTTTAAAATTTTTCCAACAGATTGCAACTCACTAAAAATTTCTTCTTCATTAAGTAGCAAAGTTTGAAATTTTGCCAACAGATGGCAATCCCGGCAATGTTTGGACCGTTGCCAATATATTGCAACCCACTAAAAATTTCTTCTTCATTTAATAGCAAAGTTTGAAATGTTGCCAACAGATGGCAACCTAGGTGTTGTTTTTATAATATAATGGAATTTTTTTCCTGGCGATCCAAAAAAGATAACGGGATACTGTTTGCAGATTATTGCATTGTCATGTTTCCTTAATACGTGTGCAAAGTTTCAAAGAAATCGAATAGCTGGAAGTTGGTTAAAATTAGGCTCAAAGATTCCGTTACATAGCCAGATAGTTACAACCTAAGTTAATAAAAAGCGTGTTAACGGCATTTATTAACTGTCATTGTTCATAAAAACTTGAACACCAATGGTGCAACTAACCCTATATTTTAATTGTTAATAAAAATTGAACACCAATGGTGCAACTAACCAAATTGTGTAAAAACTAAAAAATTTCTTCTTCATTTAATAGCAAAGTTTGAAATGTTGCCAACAGATGGCATCCTAGGTGTTGTTTTTATAATATAATGGAATTTTTTTCCTGGCGATTCAAAAAAAGATAACGGGATACTGTTTTTAAATTATTGCATCTTCATCGGTCCTTGACACGTGTGCAAAGTTTCAAAGAAATCGAATAGCTGGAAGTTGGTTAAAATTAGGCTCAAAGATTCCGTTACATAGATAGATAGATAGTTACAACCCAAGTTAATAAAAGCGTGTTAAAAAGATATGAGACGATGGTATTGCGAAATGTCTTTATTTTCATAGACCATCAACGTAGACCTTAGGATGGAATACTTGGTCCAGAGAGAGTTCGGACTGTATTTTTCCGACTAAAAAGTTTGTTAAACATATAAAATAAAATAAAATCAATAACTTACCAGTTCCTGAAAATATGCCATTAAAACGGTTTCGGTTATTTGAAGAATTGCGTTCGCATCTTTCCAAATACCAAATATGCCATACTCCCGATCATACTGTTGCCTTGATTTAACTGGCAAAAGATTTTCGGTCGCCTTTATGGCCTTTTCTCTTATATTTTGTGGAATTTCTTCCATTTTGAGCAAATCGTTAAATAAAAATGCCAACTGACTAACTGATAGAAACATCAAAGTCAAACTTAACACCAGTCATTATCTACTTACGTATACAGGTACAGGTGCAACTTATTTTTATATTGCGAATAAATAATGTAATTAGTCATTGAAAAACTCTTTTTGGGTAAAACATAAAGCATTGTATGCACGACGGGCTTTACTGGACTATAATGCCCATCAGGTCGAAATCTATTTTGACCTTCAGGGCATTATAGTCCTAATAACGCCTTGATACATAAATAGCTATTAAAAAGACCTTTTAAAAAATGTCGAGCGTTTAAAAAAACCTTTTCAAAAATGCAAGTTTATGTCGTAGCTCAAAAACTACTACATTTAATATCGAATTCTATTTTTCTATTAAGAAGACAATTTTTCACCAATTTGCTTTTTACACTTTTTTCTATTTCGCATACTAACGAAGCTAGAGAGAAAAAATTTTTTGAAAAAAATTTAAAACATCTAGTGGACAAAACAAAAGAAATTTAAAGTAAGCTCTAAACACTACAATTCTTTTTCCATTTAATCGTCTTTGTAGCTGCAGCGGTTTTCAAGATCCCTGTACCAAAAACCAAAAATCGAAAATTACTCACCCTGTATGGTTTTATAGTCGCACTCCTTTGATTTCACCAGAATGGACCTAAGCTATGGTCTAAAGGAATCCTTTTAAATATTTTTAGTTGATATCAAAAAATTTCAATGTCTTTAAAGTATTTACTTGAATAATAAAAAATATATATTATTACAAAAACTACGCTGACCATGGTTGGTGCGAGGTCGTATACAAAAAAATGAAAAATTGATTTTGTCTGGTGCTCCTTCGAGGCACCCTAAATTATTGGAATGCTTTATACGCTGTGACAAAATCAAATAAAATTTTCATCCTATACCAAATTCCATTTAAAAAATTCTACCAAGCCTTAACAAAAAGATGAGGGGATAAACGTTTTGGAAAGCGTAAAAATACCCTATAATGCAGAAATATTAAAAAGCAGGTAGAAGTATAAAATATTCACTTGTATCTACAAAATGTAAATTTCGATAATAATTTTGGTAACAGATTCATAAAACGTTTTTACAATTCATGAAAATCTTACGAATTTTAAACACTGGTAGAGACTGGTTTAAGTATAAAAGTATAAATACAGTGGCGCTAAACAAAACTACTTATTTTTTAATTTTAAATATGTGAAAAAACTAGAATAGAAATAGTAAATACAGATGCTAGGAGGGAAAAAATGGTTAAAACTTTGCTGTAATATATTAACACATTATGCTGTGCCAGCTAACTTTCCTTTTTGATTATAGTCCGTGGCCTATTATGCGAAATCTAACTTAAAAAATTAAAACATTGACTTAGGTTCTTAAAATATGAAATTACTAACTTAAAAACGAAGGAAGCATCACATTTTTGGTTTATATCTAAAAACACTGAACTCTACGTAAAAATATACACTAACATTAGTTTTTACTTTTGTTGTAAGTTACAATAAAACTAAAAAGTAATAATAAAAAACGCCCTTATACAGGGTGTTTCGGGAGGAAAGGGAAATATTTTGGGAACATGTTTAGAAGGCCAAAATAGGAGAAATTAACCCATATGTGGTAATCCGATTCCTAACCGTCTCTGAAATAATCGGTTCTAAAGTTATTTTTATAAAGTTTTGGAGTAATTAGAAAGTGTTGTATTTCTCCAGTTTGTAAGTATTTTATTGGTTGTCAATACCTAATTTAATTGACTGATAGTTTTGACAAGCTTGGTTGTTAGTTTGATTAATTCTGGGCGTTTCGAACCGAAAAGAAAAAAGGCTCCATACGTAATGCCTCACACATTCACTCATGGGGAGTATGCTTCAGCTTGTATTAAAGTTAATGGGGGTATTTTCAAAAACTAACCAGAACTAGTGGAATTTTCCTGTTTTAGTAGTATAGTTTATGTTGATTTTAAAATAAGAAATAGTTACAAAAACTTTAGAACTGATTATTTCAGAGACGGTTAAGAATCGGAATAAAACATATGAGTTAATTTCTCATATTTTGACCTTCTGAACGTGATCCCAAAATATTTCCCTTTCCTTCCGAAACACCCTGTATAAAAAACACAGAGAGTCATAAAAAGTCTTGTAGTGTTATCTTTCGTTTTAACAAAAAAATATATTTATCAATACTGCGAAAACCGCAGGTCTTAATCTCTTATAATAACCAGGATACCCTTAGTCCCTGGGCCAGTAATGAAATAGATTAATGTTAAAAACACTTTTAAAACCTTGTTAGGGGCGTTCCTTTTCACGCGTCTGCCACGAATAATCATACGACTATATATGAAAGCGGCGCTTTAACCCAGCCTGTCAATGTCAAATGTTTCAGCTGTCGGACTGGGCGAACGGGTCACATTTTTTGTCGGACAAGTTTACCGCAATGTTTACGTGCCATTTTAAAAGATTTTACCAAAATGGTAAGGAAAACAATTATTAAACCATAGAACTGACACACGCGTTGCGGGTATCTGACGTGTTTGCCTAGTCCGACACCCGAAATATTTGACATTGGCAAGCTAGGTTAAAGCGCCGTTTCCAAAATGGCGGTATAAATATTCGTGGTAGACTCGTCAAAAGGAACCATCCAAAAAGGTTTTAAAAGTGGTCCTATCATGAAGTCCATTTCATTACTGGCTCAGGGACTACCAGCAATTGCAAGAAAATCCGGACACCCTGTACTCGTTCTTTATACAAGCCACAGATGAATACTAGTAACAGCACACTTAAGTTAAAATACAAAGTACTAAATTACATTTATTATTTTAGTTAGAACATATTTACCCAAAAAACGTAAACCCCTCCACCGTGTCGGTGTCACTTGCAGGACACCAAGCAGTCCATGCTGCTGAATGCTTCCACTGGAACATTAGCAGTTTTTTTCCAATTGCTACACACATTCTTAGCCGAGCACCACCTAAAGAAATAAGCAAAGATTAAAAGCACGTATTTCTATTTTTTCTCTTAAATTTTTATTCAACATTTTACGGAGTTGTTAAGTTAATATTTTTCTTTTAACACTGTATAAAATGCAAGAAAATAAGAAACATTTTTAAATAAAATTATGTCCGAAAATGCTGTTCTTTACAAGATACAGGGTATTAAAGTTTTAAAAATTGCCTTTTTTTATCATAACTCTTCTACCACTTTGGATATTTTTAGGAAATTTGGTACACTTCTTTTGACCATTACATTATATTTTTTGCTGTAAAGTAAAAATTTATTTTTTTTTACAAAAAAGGTGCTTTTTCTTTTAACTTATAATATTTTTCAAATTCCTATTTACTTTGAGGTTAATTTGGTTTCCTGATATTTTTTTCCTACAACAAACGGTTTTCGTTTAAAAATAAAAGCGAATTAAATGCAAATTGCAAATGCAAAATCGCTATAATTTGATATGGTGTTTTGTACGTAAAATGTGTTTTTGTCTAATTTGTATTAAAGTAAGCTTATATATTTACATCACTACAATTTTAATGCCATTAAAAAGTTGTTGCTCTAAGAAAGCTATTACACAGTCAACAACCTAATTTATAAATAAAACACCATATCAGAATTTAGGGATTTTGCCACGCCATCAAAATGGCTTTTATTTTTTGAAACGAAAACCGTTCGTCGTAAGATATCAAGAGATCAAATTTAGGTCATATGAGTATTTTAAAATAAAATTGATTCGGAAGAAAAAGCAGTGGCTTACTATTCTTTTCACCGAAAAATTCAATACAAATCTAGTTTGAACACAACTAGTAAAATTTTTAGCAAAAAATTTAAGCTAGTAGTCAAAAAAATTGTACCAAATTTTCTGGAAATATTTGGCATTTTTTAAAAGTTTAACAACTGTATCTCCAAAAGAAAGCATTTTCAGGCATAATTTTATTTGACATATTTTCTTGTTTTCTTGCATTTAACATTGTGTTAAAAGAAAAGTACCCGCAAACCCTGTATAATATTACATAAAATAGGCACAGACGGTTTTTATCGTTACGGATTTATTTGTAATTAAACACCTATTCTGAAATTTGATCTTTACTGTCTCTACAATATTTATATTTTCAACTTTTTTATTTGGTTAGTGTCTCTAGCTGCTTTGGAATAAATACTGGTAAATAAGAAGAATTTCTTAGTAGTTTGTTGTATAACCATAGCTTTAAAAGTCATCCGTTAGTGAGTTATCCCATAACAAAAATGGTGTAAATATAAAAAGATATATTTTTATTTTATGTTTTATATTTTTTATTGGAAAAACAAAATATATTGTAATTAAACTACAAACTAACGTCAAAAAAATCAACGTTACAAACATCCAAATAATTGTCAGGAGAAAATAGATTCCTAAAATATTTTTTCCGTACTAACACGTCACAATTAAGTTCTTAATTTCGTTATTTTAAATGGGTATAAAAAATGCAATGACAAAAATGTTTCTAAACCACTAATATTTATTCTTAAAATTTAGTGGACAAAAGAAAAAAAGAATAAAAATATGAAAACCATTTTTTTTGTAAAAGTAATATATCAATAAGATTTAATTGTTTTATCGCTTTTGGTTAAAAAAACTATTTTCTCCCCTTACTAAACCCTGTACTGCTATTTCCCCAGTGCTAACTAAACAAGGAAGCAACTTTTAATTTTTTTTGCATTTGTTTAAAAACACCGTGTACACAAAATATTACTGACTCTTTATGCACCATAATTAAAATTTGCCATAATTCAAAAATAATATAATGTTTATTTGTTTTTACATGATTTCATAATATATTTGTATATAATGGTAACTTTGTATTTTTCAATAACCAACGTTCTTTACAAACAGGTACACAATAAAACATTTTTAGACTAGTATATTTTAATATAATTCGAAATACATTTTTAAATTAAATAAATCTTTAAAAATAATATAACAGACTTTTATAAGAACATAAGTGGCTAAATTCATTTGCAGGATTAAATTTAGCAATTTAGTTATTAATTTGAAATAAAATTAATCTGCTTTTTCACATTTTTGTTTTAAAAAATATTTCTAAAACATTTTACCACAAAATGTTTAGAATCTGTAGAAAGAGATCTAACGATGAAATATCTTATGATGTCAATTTTAACCTTAGATTTGAACCACAGTCAGCAACTTTACATTTTGAATCAATTGTTATCAGACAATTTAATTTTATGATATAAATTTTGTAGTAACCCTTTTTAACAAAAAAAAACTTTAAAATTTATTTATTATTTACAATAAAATTATACTTAAGTAACCTTTAAGAAGATTAAATCAATAATATTACACTTGAGTTTACCGTACATGCCAAACTACGAACTGACAGATAATTTTTAAAATGGCCCTCGACAATGTTTTAACACTTGTCGTGTGAATAAAGAAATACTTATAGAAGTTTTTAATTAAATTAAAAATAAAGGGACCTTGGAATATTGACATTTTCGTGTCTATAATTTTTTAAACAACCCTTTTTAGACAAGCACTTTTAAAAAGTGGATTAAATTGAAATAAAAATAGGAACATAAATAAATATTTATAACCACCTTAATGCAATATTTAAAATGTCTCTCAAAAAATCAAGTATGCTCAAAAACTTTAAGAGTTGTTAAATTTCTATTAAGAATTGTCTTTTGAATCCAAAAATGTTTAAATATTTTGTATTATAGCTTATTGCAGCATACCATATAAGTTAATAATGGTTTAGTAGTGTTTGTTTAAAATATATGTACAAATTTAAAAGGAGTAAAGCTAAAATCAAATATAGGTTACTTATAATACGTATTTTAAACAGTAAATGTAGAAATGTTGTTAACCTTTGTAAGAACCTCAATACATACGTGATCCATTTAAAAATAAAGCAAAACTTTACTCTCTAAGTTACGTATTAAAAGCTTTTAAAAATGCGAAAGCAATATATTTTTATGGTAATATAATTTTATTAGCTATTAAACCGCGTATGCTAAAATACCCAGACTTTCTAAAAATGCTCTTTCGTATCGTTCTCTTGCCAGTTCCACCTTAAAGCTTTAATGGAGCAAAAGATCCGTCTAGAGCCGGTTTATGTGAATATCTTTACGGAGCGAAACTGCCTTTTGCAGGTCTGTTAGCTGCTGTGAATGTCAAGTTTAACGGATTATTATATTTTCTTAGATTGTAATAAAATTCTGCTTGTTTTTTAAAAATAGTTTACACTGTTTAATCAGTTATTGCTATAAATAGTTTTAATTACCATTTCTGACAATACATTTTTTTTTAATAAAAGCCAAATTTATAGCATCAACTTACAGGAGGACAAATGAACCAAAAATTAAGGAATTTTAAAACGTCCTTCTGAAAAAGCTGGTCAAATGATCCATAACTAAATACAAAATTTTACTTCGATTCGAATATACAGGGCAAGTTTTAACTAAAAATATAAAAAATGGCCAAAAGTAAAGTACCTTTATTTGTAAAAATAGGATAAAATTGTATTAGCAAATGTTGTAGAAAATTAAATTTTATGTCAAAATGTAAAGTTAAGGAATTTAAGTAAAACAAATATTTTTGTCAATTTTTTACATTATGCATTATCAGTTTTAAAATACTTGGCCTAAGGTATCAAATAAAAAAAATAAATAAATAAATTTTCCTTTAAATTTTGTTCTCTCTTGACCATTACTTAAGTTGTAACGCATATTGTAAAAATTGACAAATACATTATTTTTACTCTCATGCTTTAATTTAAAAATTTTGACATAAAAGTTATTTCTCTACAACATTCACTTATTCTATTTTTAAAAATGAAAGTAGTTAGTTCCTGGGCACTTTTCATATTTTTAGTTATAACTTGCCCTTTATATTGCCATTTAGAGTGAAATTTTGTATTTATTACTTTTTAACGTTTTAAAATTCAAAAATTTGATCCGTTTGTCCTTTTGTAACACCTATCCTGGGACACACTGTAGACAGGGTATTTTAAAAATATCGTGTAAATATGAATGGTGTTATTTTTACATGTCATTTCAAAATCTACATTCTTACAACTACAAGTTTAAAATATGGGACTTTAAATTTAATTTTAGTTTTTCCTTATTTATACAGGGTTATCAAAATTGGGTGATATTAGTTAAAATATCAAAATTATTTAATTGGCACACTAATAGCATTTGACAATCGTGTTTTTAATTAAAGCGTAAAAACATATTTTTTTACAATAATACAATGTATATTTTATTACCATTTAAGAGATCTTTAAAAACAGAGATTAAAATAAGAAAAGACCAAATAGTTTTAAATATATGGTCAATGATCATATAATTCTAAAAATTATTTTAAATTTTTATTACATTGTGTCCCTGGGTAGGTGTTATAAAAAGACAAATGGACTAATTTATTTTGAATTTTAGGAAAAAATTGAAAAACTGGTCGCATGGTCCAAAAGAAAAAAATACAAAATTTTACCTCAGTTGGTATTATACTGGGCGACATTTTGCTTTGACCGCTTAATTACTTCATAATTTTTGTACAAAAAAGGTATTATTTAAATTAACATCTTGAACCGTTTTTCATAAAATCTAGTCCAGTTATACAAGCATTTTTTTAAATAAAAAAAATATACATAGTAAAATTCTTAAAAACAGGTTTTAACTGTATTATAAAGTTAAAAGGGCTTACAAATACCGTTTTTAATAGTTTTTTTTTCATTTTAATAATTTTATCCAAAAAATTTATTTTTTTATTACATACAAAATGCTGGTGTGTCTGGACTTAAAATGCTACTTATTGAAAAACGGTCCAAGATGTCGACTCAAAAAGGTATACCTTTTTTGTGCAAAAATAATTAAATAATTAAGCGGTCAAAGCAAATTGTCGAATTTGTCACCAGTATTAAAAATACATACATACATTAAATTAAAAAAAAATCGCCGCACTCTGTATAATCCGACTTACTAAACAGCCATTTACCTGAAATACGAAGCATTACTATAGGGTTATTTAGTAACACAAATATAGTTGTTCCTGTGGCAAGAATTTAAAAGTTATTATTAAAATAGTTTTTTTATATCAACTTTGAAGGACAATATCTCTCCAACGAAGCGCGATAGAACTTTTTATGTAATAACATTATTTTGGCTCACTCAATCACCCATATCATTTTTGACTTCACCTTTCCGGACACCCTGTACAACGAAATTGTTTAAGTACATATTGTAGAGATCTTAATTTTATGTCAAAATTTGAAGTAAGAGCATTAAGGCAAAACAAATTATTGTAGATTCTGTAAGAGTATCACAATATGTAAAGAAATACTGTTTTGCACACTTATTGAAGAAAGAACTACAGTCAAATAATTATTTAGTTTTTAAAGTTAATGGCCCCCACCAACTTAACACGGACTCCCTGGTGGGCGCGCACCACAATTTGTGAATCGCTGTATTACAACAAACATTACACATTGTACGTTTACCATATCAAGACATTAATAAAGACAGGAAAAATATATCCTTCTTAAAGATAAAAAGTGTTTTCCCTAATTACCGACTAAATTGGTAATTAGCTAACCCACAAAGGCTTTGGTTAGAACAGACTACCATTACCAAACTAATGAACTACACTTTAATCTGTTCATAAATTTGCTTATTAAAGAGAAAATAAAGTTTCTTTAGTAACCTAACTTCGAGAATATTAGCGGAGGTTCCTAGAAATAAGTCTAAACTTTCGTAATTAGTTAGATAACCCTAAATAACCTTTGTGTGTCTTGTGTTTAGTGACATTTCTGTGCTCACTTTTCCAATATAATTAGTTTAAACTTAAAAAAAAATTGTATGCCTTAGTTTAAAAAATATGTGTTTAATAGGTCAGCAATTTAATATATGAAAAATTGTTCAATATAATAAAATATAATAAATAAAAAGCAAGTTTTTCATATAATATAAATATGGCAAGTTTTGGGTAATAAGAAGACCTACAATTTTTGTTTTTACGCTTTCTTTCAATAACCTCAAAATTTATGTAAAAAATTCAAATATCCAGGTTTTGGGATTTTTATTTTTATTTTTATAAAAAAACAATTATTTTCACAAAATTTGGTGAAAACGTACCTTTGAATGTTCCAAATACACTGTAATTTTTTAATTAAAATATCTATTTTTTCACATTATTATGACTTAATATCGAGAAAAAGCTTATTTTACCCTTAAAACCCACCTCCTCTCCCTCTTCCCGACCTTAAATCGTCAGTAATTTATATTTCCTTTAATTTTTGTTATATTCTTTACCTTTTTCAATTGGTTTTATCCTATTTTTCTTTACTGTTTCGCTTTTTAAAGGCTTTAGCACTGGTCTATATACCTGTTTATAAAAAAAGTTTCAATGAATATATGTCTGGCCTTAAAAAGTTTTTAAGAAAAGACGGTATTTTTAAGTATGTCAAAAAACCTTTAGCCGATTTAGATAAAATTTGGTACACTTATTTAACGTAATAAGACGCTTGTCTAGATTAAGATCAGGGGATCCAGTGCGGTGTCAGTCAGCAACAAAGGAAATAATATTAAAAATTTACTTTTATAAAGTCATATTTTTTCTTTTAAGCAAATAAAAAGGCAACATTTTAGTTTTTTTTCTTCGTATACACCTTTAAAAAAATTGTTACTTTAAGTTATTCTAAATTCAAAATTGAAAATAAATGTTATCAAACTAAGTAAATAAGAAAAATTACTATTTATGACAAACCACTGCTTATTTATTTTAGGACAAATTATGTTTAATTGTTAATTTTTGTTTTTTTTAATATTATGTTGTCTATGGGTACTTTTAAAAAAAATGTAGTGGCTTTTTCTTTTTTTTCTTAATATTGTTGACTGTGGTGCCCACTGAGTGGTGTTTTAAATTTTATTAAAATATTTAAAATATACCGACCTTTTTCAAAATTTCAGAATTAAAGCAAACACAGACATGTGTTTAAAGTACCTTTTTTCGAAAAAAAACATACCTTCTATTCTTTTACAGTCAGAAAGCTACACTATTCAGGAGTGTTATAGGCTATATTTTACTGTGATTAAACAAAAAGTTCAGATATTAAGGCCCAACGAAGTGGGCACGGGTCGGCCTATCTTGGATAAATTAAAACTAAAATTCGATATTGACGTTACTATTCTCAATGGATTTTAATGCGTTTTTTTTAATAGATAAAGTGATTTAAGAGAAAGGTTTATATGTATAATAATGTAAAAAAAATAGGTACAGAGTGTTAAAAAAATAGTTTACATTTAAAATTCGATATTACTTAACAGATTTTGATGGGTTTTTTCAAAAAGATAGACTGATTCAAGGGGAAGGTTTATATGTATAATAATATCTAAAAAACATATACAGAGTGTTTAAAAAATAGTTTTCATTTAAAATTTGATATTGACGTTCCTATTGCAATTAAAAAAAATGTGCTTATAGGAAAAAATAGAATTGCCACACAGGGTCGGTCAAAAAGATGTTATATTTAAAAAACCCCTTAAACTAAAATGTATTCTAACTATGTTATTATACCATCTAGAGGTTTAAAAAATTGCTTTAATGTTAAGATTTGCAAAATAAATATTATTATTTAAAAAAATAAGTTTCTTATCACTATTCAACGGATTTTATTGCGTTTTTTTAAATATATAGAGTATATAGTATATACAGTGATTTAAGCGGAAGATTTATATGTATATAATAATATCCAAAATCTTCTCAGTATAGGGAAGGGGAATTGTTTTACTTCAAATTTAACGCGTGCATAGCCGCGGGCAAAAGCTAGTAATTTATATTTAGATTTATTTATTTAATTTAGCAACTTGCTTCAGCTATTTGATACATGTAAAGCCCGCTTGATGCTAATACGAAACACATAGTGGCAAGTGAAACGTATTACAAAGGACATTTTACCATTAAGAGCAATAATGAAGATATTCCAGTAAAATTTCTGGCTGTAAATTTAAGCATACATAATGGAACAAAAGAATGAGTAACTGTTTAAGCTTGAAAAATAATATACAATGCGTATTAGGTTTTCTGTTCATAATACTTGTTTATTAGGATTTTAGTATTAAAATATAATTTTTATTTAGTTTATTTTGTTTTCTGGGAATATAAATATAAACAAAATAATATTTGACTTTTCTCCATAATAAAGATATTTTATAAATATTTAAAGAAAATAAAACTTTGGTACATTATAAAGAGCTATTCTGCTATTGCAATAATAAAATTAAAAAATACTTTAAGAAAAATAAATTAGTAAGAAATTCTTTGATATAAAATATATTTTTTTTATTTTTAATAGTCTGGCAGCCTTATTAAGTTAAGTATCCCTTACACAGTCAATATATTAATGTTTTTTGGTGTTTTGTTGCTAGATATTACTCGAATATTTTTGTATCAGAGAAGTAGTACAGCTGCTTAGCTATTTTTTTTATTCCCTAATTAAATATGAGACCAATACACACTTTATAAGTCCACTTAAGAATTGTGTCAATTCTTTTTTCGTTCATTCATAAATAAAATCAGACCATACAGGTATAAAAAAATTAACACTCGGAGCGTGCAGGAGTCACTCAGGGCCGGCCCGAGGAAAAGTGGCGCTTGAGGCGGCGACGATTTTGGCGTTCTAAGCTCAGAAATCAAGATTGTCGTAATATAGCCAGTTTTTTTAGTACCTAATATTTCTTATGATGTAAAATTTTTATATAATTTAAATGAATAATTATGGGGCTAATTTAAAATTAAAAAAGTATATTTTAAACTAAGCTATAAAACTTTTTTTTGACAAAGGATAATAAAGTTTGTCTTATTACTTTGTTTAAACAACTAATTTGAAAAACTAAAACAACTTTTTCTGGTTAAAGAGTGTATTTTATACATACAGCGAGGACGCGTGGGTTGTAAAAAATTAATTTTAGAGTTAGTCCTTTGTTTTTTGGGAAAAACTATAAACTATAAAGTTTGGGCCAAAAATAAGTTGGGACTCTATACTTTATTTTTTTAAACAGTGCATGTTTTCCTTACATGTTTAAATTATGCATTAAATTCTAACTACGAAGAAGAGATTAACCATCGATTTCTTTTAAACTTGTGAAGAGATGGAGGTTTAAACACCTTTAATAACGTGTATGTATATCCGGGAAAAAAGCAATTACTTTCTTCCTACGAAAAAAAGTAATTGTCTGAAATGTAACATTTATTACTACCTATCAATAGAGATAAAATATTAATTAACTAATGTTTATTTTTTGGTTTAAATTTACCACAGTCATAAAAAGTGGGTATTGGCTAATATCTTTTGATGCAACATTTTCATATCATTTTGCAGGAAGAAAGAATTTAAATGAGTTTTATGATCCATCTCTATTCCGCACTTTCGAAAAAATAGCACCCCGGATTTCATACAAAGATTTTTACATTTATATGATAATTTTGAACACCCTTTTTTATAAGAAAGTAGAGGCCCAAAGGACCTAACTCTAATATATTCTAACATAGTAATTTGCAACAAATTTCGTTACTTTTGTTGCGGATTTTGATCCTTTTACTTGAATCTTGATATGCATTAAAAATTTGAATCATATTTTATTTGTTTCTGTTTAAAATAGGAGAGTAAACAAATGTATGCTTATAATAAAACAAAAAACTTTAATAAAAAGTATAAAAAATAGGTGGTAAGAACATCTCAAATAAAGCTAATAGAACTTTAGTTTAAACTGTAAGGTAAACCGCAGATTAACACGACATTATAAAAGTAGCTCTAAAGTTAATAAGGAGCTTACTTAATTTTGTGCTTTAGAATAAAAATTATATAAGTTTTAAAGCAATCCATTTTTCCGTAGTGTTTCTCACAGAATCGACAACAAAAAGTACCACCCTTTATTTTAAAAAACAAACCAATTAAACTTGTGTTATTTAAATGATTGTTTTTTTAATTTTTAAAACTTTTGTTAAATAAATAATACACTTCCCACAAAAACAATTGCATATGCTTGATTTTTTCGATATGCTTTAATTCAAAAATGCTTTGATTTAAATGGCTACACGTCTTTAAATAATTCAGGTACCAATACATTTCAAATGAAGCTATAACTTTGTCATAGCAGCTGTTATTTACTGTTAGCAATACATCTTACAGGGTGATAAAAAGTTTTTGAAAAAAATGAATAGTTTTTAATCCCCCTGTAGGATATGCTGTTAAAAAGAGCAATCTTGTAAATAAATTATACCCTTACTTATTCCTAATATTTTATTATCACAAATTTAAATACAACATATCAGCAACAGCACATCATACAGAGCGACTAAAAATTATTTATTTTTTTCAATAACTTTTTATCACCTTGCAGGATGTAATGCAAACAGTAAAAAACAACGATTACGCCAAACATATAGTGTCTAGGAACTCCTCTGTACTTTTTTAAAAGCGAATATAGCCATTTTTGTATTTTTTCCGCAGAATTTAATAATTTAATTAGAAAAAAAATTAAAACAAAAACAAAAAGTTACAGCACAAGTGACATATTTTCAAATGAAATACCCTGTATATTTTTATATCAATAAATAGAGATTTTTACGGGGAGTTCCGTGATATAGTGGTTGCTGGGCTTATTTCCTGCGGTTCCGATACAATTGGTTAAGAGCGGCATGAAACTATAAAGATAGTTTCAGCTGAAAAAAACCTGGCTGCCACAGGTCACAGGTGCTTATTTGTTAAAGTTAAGACTTTTTAAAATACGTTTATTACTTTTTGAAGTAGTTATATAATGAGGTTTTTCATCAGAAGAACGGATCCAATTAACACTTGAAATGTCGAGAAAACGCCAGGGAGACAACGAAAATATTTTGCAAAATGTAAATGAAATTAATAGTCTTAACCAAGAACCTCAAATAATATCGGCGAGCTCATAAAGGCTAAGGTGGGGTTATAGAACAAATTTAGAGAACAACGGGGGTCATATAGACCATTTAAATTATTAGTACCGATTAATATTATTTTTTGTACGACCGGGCGTAACATTATTTTTACGCACCCAAAAAGTATCAAAAACGCCCTCATTTATAAATGAGGGCGTCAAATAGCACTTTTACGCCCTAGGGCAAAGAAGTATCAAAAACGCCTGCATTTACAAATTTATAAAACAATAATAAAAAGGAATAATGCTTCATTGTTATTGGTATAATAACAATTTATTTAATTAAACATATGTTAAAAGTATGCTGATTACAATTTGAAACATTAAAAGCTGGGAAATTTTCTCCTAACTTCAGAGAATGCTTGTATATTAATTTCAGTCCAACAAAAAATATTCTTTTCACCTCTGGCGTAAAGCACTTTTACGCCCACAGCTGATTGTTGCCCTCGCGGAGGAACTTTCAGCCGCGGGCGTGAAAGTGCTATTTTACGCCCTTGGTACAAAATAACTATTTGTTATAAGTTTTCTAATTACCACCATAATGTACCTTGTATTGTATCTAAATTTTTTTCGTTTATTGTATATTTGATTCTTGGTTTAGAAATAGATATATCATATCATTTCAGCATATAATATTATTTAAAGCCGTTCTTCTGATGAAAACCTTATTATAACTACTTCAAAAAGTAATAAAAGAATTTGTCTTTGACAAAAGGGCACCTCTGACCTGTGGCAGTCAGGTTTTTCAGATAAAACCATCCTTATAGTATCGTGAAGTTTTTAAACGATTGTATCAAAACTGCAGAAAATAAACTCATCAACCCTTATATCACGGAATTTCTCGTCAAAATCTCAATCTATTAATATAAAAATATACGGGGTATGCCATTTAAAAAATACGTTATTCGTGCTGTAATTCTTTTGTTTTTGTTTCAAATGATTTTCTAATTGACAGATTAAATTCTACGAAACAAAAATTACACAAAATCGCTATATACGTTTTTAAAAAGTACAGGGAAGTTTAAAAATAGGGCCCTGTGTACTTTAAAATTAATAACCCTAGACAATAACAATAATCTTTGTACCTGCTCTTGACAATGCGTACAAGTTTGCTCCACGTGTTTTCTCCATCCGGTGTTCCTTAACATCAATTCTGCTTTTAGGTTCTGCGATAGTATCCATCTGAGATAACCTAAACACGTATATTTTGCAGTCCTTATTTGAGGGACCGGCTCGCAGCAATAAAATTCCGTGAGGTTCCACAACGCTCAGTTGCCTTACTTGAAGCGTTTTATCAAAAATTTGTCGATGAGAACTGCCATCTGAAAAATAAATAAACTTAGGTCTCAGATATACACTGCGCCCATAATTTGGGTAGTTATTTTGAAAAAAATTGACAAAACCCATCAAGCTTTTTTTTACTGCGGATTTTTGGCCATTTTAATTATTCAAGATAAGTGTATCGATATAAAGCTTTAATTAAAAAAATTATGGCCTTAACTCAAGGCTAAATTTACATTAAAAAGTTCCCAAAAATTTTTGTCACGCCCTGTCTGTATAGCGGCAACCCCCATTTTATTTTAATATATTCCGATGCGCATCTCAGCCACGACACTCTATCAAGTTTACCTTTAACAGACAGAAAAACGAAACTGCCGAAGGTAAACTTGACCGAACGTCATGGCTAAACTTATAGAGATGCACTATAATCAATTTTAGGCGTTCAACCAATTATAACCGCGGTAATAATTGGTGACAACTTTGACGTATAATACATTGTTTAAACGTCAACATAACCGATTGGTAAATGCCGTTTTAGAATTATTGCTTCGGCTAAAATTGATATATGTATTTTTAAGTAATACAGACTGTCCCAAAAAAATTGTGATACATTTTTTAAATATAAACTTAAAATAATTTCCATGGTTTCATTTATAAAATTTAAAAGAAATTTTTTTATTTATATACTGGTTCTCTCATGTGGAGTAAAAAAAAATGTCATTATACAGGGTGTGTCAAAAATTTTGAGTTTTTTTAAATTTTAAATATAACCTTAAACATCATTTTTAGGCAAGCCTGTGACAATACAGTTGTTTAAATATTATATTATATATTATTATATATAAACAGATAGGTGTAGGTCGCTTCCTATTTGGATCTTAGGCTACTAGAAACAGACTTTAGTGTAGGATTAAAACATCAAATAAAATAATTTTAAAATTTTTAAAAAAATTCGAATTTTGTCAGTTAATGAAAACTAAATTACGAAATTGTAATGATATATTTAAAAAAGTATACAGTATGTCCCAGAATTGGTGTTATAAGAGAACAAATAGAATAAGAATTTTGGAATTTTTAAACGTCCTTTTTGAAAAAACTGGTTGCATGGTCCAAACCTGATAAATACAAAATTTTACTCCAATTGGTAATATACAGGGCGAGTCATAACTAAAAATATGAAAAATGACCAAGAGTAAAGTAACTTTTTATTTTAAAAATAGAACAAAATTGTATAAGTAAATGTTGTAGAGAATTAAATATTATCACAACATAAAGTTAAAGATTTAATTTTTTTTTCAATTTTTACATTATGCGTAACCGGGTTTTAAAATATTTGGCTTAAGGCAGCGAATTTTTTCAAGATATTTAAAATTATTATACTTTCTTTTAATTTTTGCTTTCTTTTGCTTATTATTTACGTTGTAGTGCGTAATGCAAAAAATTTACAGTTACATTTTTTTACTCCTATGCTTTAACTAACAAATTTTGACATAAAATTCACTTCCCTACAATATTTACTTATACAATTTTGTTCTATTTTTAAAAATAAAAGTAGTTGGCTTTTGGGAATTTTTCCTATTGTTAGTTATAACTTGCCCTGTATGATACCAAATGGGGTAAAATTTTGTATTTATAAGTTTTGGACCACGCGACCAGTTTTCCCCAAATTTCGTTTTAAAATTCAAACATTTTTGGTCCAGTTGTCCTCTTGTAACACCTACCCTGGATCACACTGTATATTTCTTTCTGTAAAAGTAAAATATGCCATTTTCTAATTTCTATAGCCCAATTCCAAAAAATGCAAAAAAATAATGGCGATACTTAATTTTTATTAATCTCTGGTCGCCATTTTTGCACACTGTATGCAAATCATTAAAAAGAAAATTTTGTAGCGCATACAAATTTATTTAAAATAAATCAAAAGTAATATTTAGGTTGTGATAATGTGAAAAAATGTCTTTTCAAAATTTTTAATACTTTCTCCTAAAAACTAAAAAATAAAATAGGGGGGAGGAGAGGTAGAAAAATCCTGTGTTACCCAGTATAAAATGTTTATTTTCCTTTTAAAAGACAATTGGTGTAACAAGAAACACGAAGAGCTCTATTTTATCGTTGAGCGAATATAAAAGGACAAAAACAATTTAGACTTACGTTCTGAGGACTCGTTTATTTTATTAAGTCTAGCCTTTTATGGTACATTATTTAAAGAAGATTAAATAATTAAATAAAAGAATTAAGTATCCATACGCACTATTTTTTAGCATTTATACATAAGCTATTTTTGTTTGTTTGCAAAAAGTGTATTACCAAAATAAGTGTTTTAAATGTGACAAATAAAAAATTTTAATGCCTACTTGATTTTTTAGGGCCACTTTTATTATTTCTTTTAAATGCCACGATTTATGTCTTTATTTTTAATTCGGTCGAAAATAAATTGGTATCGTTAGATTTGTAAAAAAAAATCTTTTATTGGAAAGTGTTTGTTTTAAGGGTTGTCATTTGAAAAAAGGTAGTTAGACGTAAAAAAAAATGCACCAATTTATTTTGTTTCTATTTTTTATACTTATCATTAAAATATTGCAATTAAATTTTTCTCATATCACCTTGAGTTCTTAAATTAATACGCGTTTAGTTATGGCCACTACTGTAGATACAATGTGAAAATTGGCTATAAAAAAATTAAGCAGGCCTAAAAACGTTTTTAAAAGTCATATTCTTATATAAAATTGTCTCAGAAATCCAATTATTAAAAAATCGATCATGAAACTTAAGGGGGTGATTCTACTTAACAAAATAAGGGCTTCATATAAATTTTATTCAAAATGTCATTCGTTTTCGAGTTACAAACTGTTCAATTTATATTTTGGTTTTTCGCCATATTGCATTTATTTTTTAATCAATCCAGTTGATATTTGGCACACAAATCGAGGTTTGCAGATTCTAAAATTTTAAGCCAAAAGTACTTTTTTAAATACCGCCAGAGGGCACTTTACCTAAAACTTAAAATTTATTTACATCATAACTTATTATTTTGACAGATATCGCAAAGCTGGGGATGCCATTTTATAGACAATCAAAATCTTAAAAAAAAGGTATTCCTTATTAGAGTCGATAAAGCTCACCGTTTAGGCACCAATAGACATTAAAGTTTTCATCAATTTCAATCAATTATCTACATACATACAGGGTGTCCAGTAACTCAACCGACAAACTTTACGGGGCATTCTACAACAGAAAAAAGAAAAAAACTTCATATAAACATATGTCCTAAACGTCTTAGTTTTTGTACCACGGGGTGTTAAAAATTAAAAAAAAGTCAAAATAAAAAAGTTATAATGTAAATAAATTTTAAGTTTTAGGTAAAGTGCACTCTTGCGGTATTTAAAAAGTACTTTTGACTTAAAATTTTAGAATCTGCAAAGCTCGATTTGTGTGCCAAATATCAACTGGATTGGTTTAAAATTGCCATTTCCAGTTAAATTGGTAGTGACTGGAAAGTGAAAAATATGCGAAAACTCTTTTTTATACCATTTACCTATACCAAGTATGTTACTGATATGTCTACTACTCTAGCAGTTTTATCTTGTCTAATAAATTCGTTGACACCCAGAAAAACTAATTTTTAATAATTTGAACAATATTGCCATCCTTATTTGTAAATCGAATGCACTGGTACGCAGGGTATTTAATAATTTAGCTTAAAATTTCGTCTCCTCTCTGTATATTATATATAACCATATAACCAAATCCTTTATAACTTTTTGCAATTTAAACTTTTTAAAAGTTAAAACATTTGGAATATGGATTTAGTTATACTTTTCTTTGTAAAATTTGTTTCTAAAACACCCTTCATAAAATAGAAAATTAACACGTCGTGCTTGCACTACGCTAGCAATTACGTTTTAAAGTTTTAAACACTAGCAGGTAGAGAGTAGAGAGCAAAAACTGTCTATTAATTTTCGAACTGGGACGGCATGTTTCCGAGTAAATACGTACCCTCAACCACAAAAGTTCCTTCCTCAGTTGCAATTAATAACTTATTGTCACCCCAGGAGTCTCCTGATATAACTGGATATGAAGGAAATACAGGATAGAAACAGCTTGCTTCCCATGGTGACCGTTTGAAAACAGTACCGGCAGCACCTGTACTTGCTAAGCTAAAAGAAAATACGTGTTGATAATGCAGTCCTAAGAATTTTGCATAACTAGAGCCTTTTTTTGTAATTATTGTTGATATTATCAAAATTATAGATATTTTATTTATAGGCAAAATATAACCTAATGTCAAGTCTCCTAGATGACTAATTAAATTTGATATCTGATGGTTACCTTTAAGTTTAGTTTTTAAAGCATACAGAAGTTTTTATAAAATTATTATTAAAAAATTTTCCCATATGCCACCAACTTAGCCCTGGTGCGTACTGAAAAGTGACGTGACGGCCAAGTGGTGTGTATGTGTCAGGCAAGACACGCACTGAAATGGTAAGCAAGTGATGTGGCGGCCAAGTGGTGCGTCACAGTGCAGGATCAAGGATCATCTATTTTCTACCAAGGCAAAATGTAAATGTTATGCCTTTTTGTGAGAAAAAATTAAAGGCCAAAAAATTTTGCACCTGTTATCTTCAGTTTGCGCCCTTCCCGATAAAGAGGTCTTTACCTTTAGGTTTCCGATCCCTTCTTTAACTTTGCACCCCTCCCATATGTTTAATTTGGGTGAAAGCACAACCCAACATTTAAGAACAGCAAAGTTGTATATTCTTTTCACTTAAATTTGCGCTTCTTCCGACCTCGTACTGAAGCGGTCACTTTCCGGCTACACGCAAGATCCGGCATCAGTCATTAAAAAGAGTGGCGGTAAAATCGTGTTTGGGAAGTGAGTACCACCAGTTTTTAAAATGTATTATTTTTGGGTGTCTTTAAAGACTCCACCTGCCGCTGGCTAACCACTCCACCATCATTTCCGATATGGGATCCTTATTTAATTTTAAAAACCTTTTTTATTTAACACTTTGCTGAAATATTAAAAAAAAGGTAGTTTTGTCTTGGTCCACTTTCACATTTTTGTAGTTTTTGAAGCCCCTGTACAAAAAAAAAACAAATTTCTCAACGTGAAATTTGTTTTTTTTAAAGCAAAGAAGTTGCCATTTACGACTTTCTTAAACATTTACATTTTTGGTCCATTTGTCCTATTGTAAAGTCCATCCGTGGACATACTGTATGTATTTAATATACCATTTTTAAGCTTTTATACAGAGTGGCTAAACTTAATGTTGGGATAGGATTTCTGTGTAAAGAAAAGAGATATTTGTAAGAAATACATATTGTTTTATTCTCGTATATCTTTCACTTTTAATTTAGGTTATATCTTCTTGCTACCCGTACTCGACGGAGTGGTTCAAACCGTATTCAAAAGTAACAATATTAATATGAGAATCCAGAATATTTAGGTTTCTAAGCCGTTACGTCACAACCCAATAAGCTTTTAGGTTATGGTTAAAATTTTTATTTGAAGGGTAAGGTTAAAAAATTACTTCAGTTTACACCAAATTAAAAAAATCCATTTTCATCCATTTAAAGTTTACAAAACATGAATGATTTCAATGCATACGCTCGCCCGAAAACGATATTTATATTGTTTTTATATCATTGTCCGCGATATTCAAACACGGTTAAATACGTGACGTATATGACGTCACCATTTAATAAGAAAATGTAATGTTTCCAAAATATTTTAAACCGTATTAACAACAAAAAATGGCTTTAATTGGTTTGAAAGGGTGAGTAGAAACGGCATTAGTTAGGAAGGGTAAGTCGGCAGAGCACACGTGTCTCGCTCACTCAGCTATCACAAAGTAGAGAAGTTAGAATGCGTAAGGCAAGAAGTATAAATGTAGGATACTAACTAGAGTGCTGGTACCGTGGAGTTCGAGGAAAAGTAGGAAAAATTCTTTGACAATTCGACAATTTTCTGTTCTGGTTTGATATACAATTCTCACGCTCTTTATAAAACCTGGACCCAAGGTTTCCGTTAGCCAATTTGTATATTTTTTCTCAATTAAAATGTATTGTTCCGGATCACCTCGTATAAAAACACGTGTCTTCGTTTTTATACCTTTATTAACAATGGAACGTAACTATGGTTACAACAACGACAAAATCTACTCTTGTCAATGTCTCGAAGTTTACAACACAAAAGTCGAATTTATACTGACTGATCCGAAGTTTCCCGTCGCCCTTTTATAGTATGGTGGAAGAGTAAAGAATGATCTAGAATATTCGAGAAATATCGTGAAAATTCCATAGTACATGATGGCATAAAAGTTATTAATAGATAATTCGGGCGTTTTCGGAAACCTTCGAAAGTGATGAAAGAACTTGGAAAAATTAAGGTAAATTATTTAAATAAATTAACAAACTAAATTAAATGATCCTAACTCTCTAAAATTCTATAACCTAAACACATTTTTGAAAGTCTGTAACATTGCCCCCTTCCAAGTTTTGATCGTCTCGATCAAGTATCTTCACTGTCTTGATAACGGCTTAGCCTTTCTAGATGTACTACTTTCATCTTTGCCTGTGGACTCTTCTGTATACGGTACACCAGATCATTAAGCCGTGTCACCACTTTATATGGTCCCTCCCATGACTTCTGTAATTTCGGTGAACGCCCCTTGGTTCTTCTTGGATTGTATAACCAAACTTTTTCACCGACGACAAATCCCTGATGGTTAGCTTTCAAGTCATAGCGGGATTTCATACGGTCACTTCCTTTTTGTAACTTGGTACGCACCTCTTCATGTATCCTCTGTAGCTGTTTACTTAGTTGACTTACATAGTCTTCTGCTGATTCTTCATTGGTGGAAGGTCGTCCTGTAAGTAAGTCAACTGGAAGACATATTTCCGCTCCGAAAATGATTTTAGCAGGTGTTTCGCCAGTAGTTTCGTGAATTGCGGAGCGGTATGCTAATAAAAACGGCTGTATACAGTTATCCCAGTCACTTTGTTGGTCATTTACTTTAATTTTCAGGTAGTTATCAAGTGTTCTGTTAAACCGCTCTACCATGCCATCGGACTGGGGATGAAGAGGTGTTGTTCTTGTTTTATGGATTCCCAGGAGATTACAAAGGTTCTTGAAAAGATCGGACTCAAAGTTTCTGCCTTGATCGGAATGTATTTCTCTAGGAACTCCATAGCGACAAATCCATTGTTGAAATAATACATCGGCAACAGTTATAGCTTCTTGATTTGGGATTGGGTAGACTTCTGGCCATTTACTGAAGTAATCCATCGCTACCAAGATATAGCGATTCCCTGATTTACTAACTGGAAATGGCCCTGCTATGTCTATGGCAATTCTTTCAAAAGGTGCCCCTACATTGTATTGCTTCATCTTGCCATGGCTTCGTGTTTTGGGCCCCTTGCTGGAAGCGCAGTCCTTACACCTTCTGCACCAGTCTTTTACGTCTGCACGGCTTCCCAGCCAGTAGAACCTTTCTCGAACCTTTTCAAGAGTCTTCATAACTCCGAAATGGCCACCTCCTACACCATTATGCAAGGCTTGCAATACTTCAGGGATCCTTTTGGTTGGTAGGATTATCTGATGTTTATGGGTTTTGCCGTCAGAACTTTCCCAGACCCTTTGTAGTAGGCCATCTTTAATAATCAAAGAGTCCCATATGGCCCAGTACCCCTTATGTCTTGGAGACTTGGAGGCTATTTTCTGATATGGCGGTCTTTCCAAATTTTCTGTCTTAAGTTTGATAATGTCTCCAAGATCGGGATCTTCTAGTTGTTCTTTGGCCAAGATCTTAGGATCCCATTCTTGAGAGCACTGGAGACGTGTTCTTCGGCAGTGAAATTCATCAGGATCTTCATGTTCTTCTCGTCTGCTGCAGTGTTTACAATCATCCGGGCAAGGTCGTCTTGATAAAGCGTCAGCATTCTTATGGTTCAGTCCCCTTCGATGTTCAATTTTGAAATCATATTCTTGAATGCGTTGTAGCCATCGTGCTATCTGACCTTCAGGGTTCTTGAACTGAAGCAACCATTTAAGTGATGCATGGTCCGTTCTTAGGTGGAATTTCTGGCCATACAGGTATTTATGAAAATGCTCTAGGGATTTAACAATAGCCAAAAGTTCTTTTCTGGTGACACAATAATTTCGTTCAGGTTTGGAAAGGACTTTGCTAAAATAGGCTATTACTTTTTCTTGGCCATCTTGCATCTGTGACAAAATTCCACCAATAGCAGTGTTGCTCGCATCAGTGTCCACAATAAATGTTTGATTTGGTTGTGGATATGACAACACCGGGGGATTGCACAGGGCTTTCTTTAGGTGTACAAAAGCTGCTTGGCAATCTTCAGTCCATTCGTAGCTGTTGTTGTTTTCCGTAAGACGATGTAATGGTCTTGCAATATCGGCAAACCCATGTATGAACCGTCTGTAATAGGTACACAATCCCAGAAAACTTCTAATTTCATGCTTGTTCTTTGGTACAGGCCAGTTCTGGATAGCTTCAGTCTTCTCTGGATCAGTTTTTACTCCTTCTTCTGTAATTATATGCCCCAGGTACTTGACTTCTTTCTGGAACAGGTGACATTTCTTTGGGCTAAGCTTCAGCTGGGCGGATCTAAGCTTTTGAAAAACCTCTTCAACATTTTTCAGGTGGTCATCAAATGTTTTTCCAAGAATTATTATGTCATCAAGGTATACTAAGCATGTTTTCCAAGTTAGTCCCCGTAGTGTTAACTCCATCAAACGTTCAAATGTAGCAGGGGCATTGCATAATCCAAAGGGCATAACATTAAATTGCCACAGTCCGGTCCCGGTCGAAAAAGCAGATTTTTCCTTATCTTCCGGATGAAGTTCTACTTGCCATTTTGACCCCGTTAGTGTGTCTAGGGTATCGTCAATTCTTGGTAGTGGAAAACTGTCCTTCTTCGTGACGTCATTCAGTCTTCGGAAATCAACACAAAATCTGGTGGAACCATCTTTCTTCTTAACTAGGACTACTGGAGATGACCATGGGCTCTGGGATGGTTCTATGATGCCTTGATTTTGCATGTCTTCAAGTAACTTTTCAACTTCTTCTTTCTTGGCTAAAGGAATTCTTCTGGGTGGTTGTTTTATCGGTGATGCGTCTCCAGTGTTTATTCGATGTTGAACTACACTGGTTTTACCCAAATCTTTTTCGGATAAAGAGAAAACATCTTGATTTCTTCTTAAAAGTTCTTCCAGCATAGATACTTGGACTGGGTCTAACAAGGATTTTGATGAAATCACCAGGTCTTGTAGAGCATCAGGTAGTTTACGTGTAGAGACTCCTGCAGGTGTGGTACAGGGATAGGTAACTATCATAGCAGCAGGTTGACAGGTACCGATTTTGTCACCCATTTTAACCTGTTGAGGGAAATCTTTCAGGTTCATCATTCTCACAAATACCATATTTCCTTTGGTTTGCGCCAAAGTTCTTGCTGGTAGAATTCCTTTAGCGTATAACGGACAATTTTCTACTGGTTCGACTAAAACGATTTCACCTTCTTCTGAGTCTTCAAACCTTGCTTGTATGATGCTTTCTGAGTTTGGCGGTAGAATGACATCTTCTGTGAGGATAACTTCTCGAATCGAAGCTTCACTACTCCGTGGTAATCTCATTACGATCACTTCATTATTTGTTCGCAGTACCCGTTGTGGAAGGTCTAGTACAAACTTCTGATTCTCCATAATGTCAAGGCCAAGGATAACTTCGTCCAGGATGTCGGCAACAAACACGACATGGATAAATGTTGTTGTTCCTAGGGTTATTCTGGCTTCATGTATGCCTTTAATTGGTATAACTTCTCCATTAGCAGTTTCCAAGAGGTAATTCTTTTCAGGGCGGAATATTTTACAGTGAGCAACGATGTTCGGCCTCACGATGGTATGTGTGGAACCAGTGTCTAGTACCAGCTCACATTCCCGACCGCATACGTTTCCAGGTACTACCAAGCTGGAGCCATTGTTCTGCAGCCGGGATACCCTAATTATTGTTGTTGATGGGGCTTGGTAGCACCTAGCCAGCTTTCGCCCCTTGAAGCTGGCTACTGGGAGTTTTCGGATCGCTAACAGGGGCATTGAATCTGGTACAATTTCTCTGTAGATGCCCCTCTCTACCACACTTCCAACAGCGGATAGTATTTCTTCTTTTAAATGTCATACTGTTGTCTTCTTCTGTTTGCTTCTTAAGGAAAATTTCCTGCAACTCCTTCATTACTCTTGCAAAATCTTTATTTGAATTGTCTTCTTCTGGTACAAAGTTTATTCTTCTTATTCTTGTCTGACTCCTGGACGTTTGTTTGGCTGTTTCGAATTGAAGCGCGTAGGCAAGAGCTTCCGATATTTTCTTCAATCTGGCCATTCTTAAAGCCTGATTCATGTCTGGGTCGCGAAGACCTTCAATGAAACTACCCACGGCTAGTTCTTGTTTTATTTCTTCTGGGTATTTTTCTAATTAGCGTACTTATCTCCTCCATACTTGCTGTGTATTGTCTTGTCTCAACTGGCATTCACTCTTCTTACCACTTGGGCTTCCTTGAGTAACCTCGTTCCACTTCCGACACCAAATGTTCCGGATCACCTCGTATAAAAACACGTGTCTTCGTTTTTATACCTTTATTAACAATGGAACGTAACTATGGTTACAACAACGACAAAATCTACTCTTGTCAATGTCTCGAAGTTTACAACACAAAAGTCGAATTTATACTGACTGATCCGAAGTTTCCCGTCGCCCTTTTTATAGTACGGTGGAAGAGTAAAGAATGATCTAGAATATTCGAGAAATATCGTGAAAATTCCATAGTACATGATGGCATAAAAGTTATTAATAGATAATTCGGGCGTTTTCGGAAACCTTCGAAAGTGATGAAAGAACTTGGAAAAATTAAGGTAAATTATTTAAATAAATTAACAAACTAAATTAAATGATCCTAACTCTCTAAAATTCTATAACCTAAACACATTTTTGAAAGTCTGTAACAGTATTTACATTGCTCTTTATAAACTCATACTTTGTTGTTAACATAATAATACAGTGACAATGTTACATTATCGTGCTGCCATAATATTGTGGTAATAAATTGAGCAAGCAACACAAACATTCATAAAATATGAAAACGTAAATTATGGCAGCATAGGTTGTTAGTAAATTAATAGTGTGAACATAAACACCCCTTACAAAGAAAATAACACAAATGCAAGCAAAGATATATTTATTTTACACCTTTTTTCATATTTATTCTAAAAAAGAAGAAAGAACAATGTGTTTGTCAAAATAATATTCCAATTTCAGTTCTATATTTTTTGGTTCCGTATTATAAAAATAATATATTGAGCAAGCGGACCAAACGTTGCTGGAATATGAAAACATAAATTACAGCAATGCATGTTTCTCGTTCCTTTTAGACAGGGCCTGATTAGAGATGTCGGGGCCCCTAGACAATGCATTGCCAGGGCCCCATTTTTTTGATAAAACTAAACAGCCCAAAAAAGCCGTCAGCATTTTAATAAAATTAGGGACATCACGAAATATTTCAAAGTTTCATTTTTTTCTGGTTGCGCGGGGCCTCTATACAATGTTGGGCCTCTAGGCAGCTGCCTACTCTGTCTTATGGATAATCCGGTCCTGCTTTTGAAATGCGTTGATTAGCTTAACATATTTTATTGGCAAGATAACAGTGTGTGTGCTTAAAACAATAAAAATGTATCTAGCACCTGATGAACAAAGTAAAGTAACAAACACAAAATACAGAATCAATAACGACTATACTCATTTTATATTTTATAGTTTACAAATTTTGTAAGCTTTTCAAAACAAAATACTGGTAATAAAATTTTATTTTTTTGTTGCTAATACGCTTTTAAAAAGACGTTACCATCTTTGTAAGAGCCAGTTTATACAGTCTGTCCGCGGATGAACTTAACTATACCTGCATATTTTTTATTTTTAATATTATATATAAATATTATTTATATTTTTTTATTTATTTAAAGTGCTTAAAGCTATAATGAAAACTGTCCCATAATATACAGAGTTGTTTAAATTTGCGAAAATATAATTTTTTAAAAAATAAAAATTAAAAATGTATTTTTAAAACTATTTAAGTAAAAAGAATTAGAAAGCAATGAAAACAGTCCTATCCATTTTTTCTTATCGCATGTAAAACAAAAGTGTTTTCTTTCTTTATAAATATTTTATAATACTTTTTAAATGCAAATATAATTAACCTCAAGTTAAAATGTTTGTAAGTAGTAACCGAAGAAGGAACGACTAATTAAAAAAAAGTTTAAATTTTCATTACTTTTTCATTTATTAAAGATGTTAAAGAATATATATAACAAATTTTATTCGCCAAAATAACATTTTTCTTATTTTGAATCTTCCTGTATATCATACGACGATTTTTTAACGCTTTTATTCTAAAAAATATTTTTTTACTGAATTGTAAAAATATTTTATTTTTTATTTTTAAGGACTTTTTTAATGTTAATCTCAGTTTTCCCTAAAAACCAACACTAATAAAGCTTTGAATAATTTATTGTGCTTTTTAATTAGGTAGTTTCACAAGTTTGGCATTTTTTTAATAACTTTCTTTTAAAATTATAAAAATAAAACAATTTGCGGGTATAGTTGTCCATCGGTGGACATACAATACAGAGTTATTTTTAGGTTGATAAATTTTCCTTAACATAGTATAGAATGCAAGAAAATATGAACATTTTTTAAATAAAATTATTTTTGAAAATGTTTCGTTTCCCAAATACAGGGTGTTAAAGTTTTAAGAAAAAATATGTCTACAAAATTTGGTACATGTCTTTTAACCACTATATTACATTTTTTGCAGTATAGATTTTTTTTATTTAACCAATTGCGTTCGAACAAGATTTGTATTATATTATTTTAAAAATATTTATTTACTTTGGAATTTATTTGTTTTCATGTTATTATTTAGTACGACAAACAGTTTTCGTTTAACAAAATAAAATCCATTTTAATGCAAGAGCAAAATCGCTAAAATCTGATATGGTATATATGTAAAATTTGTAAAATTTGTTATTGTCTAATTTGTTTTAAAAAAGGTCACTAACTAACTACAATTTAAACCCTATAAAAAATCAATAGTTATAATTTTTATTAAAGTTGAAAACGAATTTTACATACAAAATACCATATCAGATTTTACCGTTTTTGCCATGCATTAAAATGGCTTTAATTTTTTAAAACGAAAACCGTTCGTCGTACGAAAAAATGACAAAAAACCAACTTAACTTCAAAGTAAATAATTTTTCTAAAAATGATATTGATTTCAAGAAAAAGCAGGGGCGTACTATTTTTTTTATAATATTTCAAAAAATATTGTTCGAACGACACTGGTATTTTTTAAAACTTTTACAGCATAAAATTTAATGTAATGGTTACAAAAAGTGTACCTTATTTAGTGGACATATCTAAAGTAGTAGGAAAGGTATGATAAAAAGGGTATTATTTTCTTAAAACTTTAACACCCTGTATTTCGAAAACAATGCATTTTCGAACATAATTTTATTTAAAAAATATTCTAATTTTCTTGCATTCTATACTGTGTTAAAAGAAATATATCAACTTAAAAATAACCCTGCCTATGTTTTATTAACATAGTAAGTATGTGGGATTTCACTACAGATGTTATCACCTACGCCAAACAAAACCCATCGTTTCGTGGGCGAAAATACGGGTTGGTGCGCTTGTATGTCCAGCATCACATTATTTGTGAGTTTATCTAACAAAAAATGCCGGTATATAGGTTCTCTTTACAGTGTAGGCCAAATTAAACTTGCACAATTTTTAACTAATAATAACTTTTTATCTGTTGCCCCATCTTTTTCATTTTTGAGGGGCTAATATGTAGATATGTTTTCTCTAGGTACGGGACTTTTTTACAATGATGCAATAAACTTCGTTGGAAAAAAATGATCTACAATAAGGCTAATACGTTTATTTTTAATTAATTTACTGTTGAGTTTGGTCAGCATCCAACTTAATAACCATAGTACCCTTACATTTTTGATTTTTGAAGGACATTAAAAAAAAATTAAGATCGAGCGAAATGCATGCTTTATGGGGAGCAGTATTTAACAAAAGTAATCATAACATAATTCCTAAATCCTCAAATTGTTGACATATTCATTTTACTGAATCATTTCCCATAGTTTGTCTACAAGAAAAACGTATTAGCTATATTGTAGCTATTTAAAAAAGTTAAATACAGTATTTTGAAAAAAGTCCTGTAGGTCCAGTCCTGTCCAAATCTATTTGACCAAAATTGGAAACATATCTACTTACTAGCCCTTTAAAATAAAAAATATAGGCGCAACGGATAAAAAGTTATTATTAGTTAAAAAGTGTGCAAGTTTAATTTAGCCCACCCTGTATGTTATAAGAATCGATCTTTTTGTTGTTTCTGGATTGCTGTTTTTAAGTAAATTAATTAAGTTTAGTACACGGGGTGATTTTAAAATCACAAAATAAAAAAAAACGTGATGCTTAATGAATGTTTAAAATGTTAGGATCCAAAATTAAAGCAATATACAGGATTTTGTATTTACCATAAGAAAGTTGATATTGCCCACCGTTACATGACTTTCCCTGTGTATCTGTTGTGTATAAAATGCCCCATTTATTTATTAAGGAATTTAATCCATTTGGCTTATACACGCTGTATAGGTAAGTATACAATTTTATATTTTAAATACGTAAGTCTATAGTTTTGAAGAGAATAACTATTGTCTCTTAAAAAAGGCCTTAGTTTTTGTTGCAAAATATTGAACTAATTTGAAATTATAAATAAATAAAACATAATATAAAATGTAAATTTTCAAAGTTATTACACGGTCGTGGAAAAAAATTAGTATGCAACTCATTAAGTTTTTTTACGAATGAGAAATTATCGTAAAAAGTATCACTTTATGCACTTGTTCTATAAACTACTAAAATATTTACCTTGTGGGTGCGTCCCCTCTTACAATCGCTTCTAATTTTAGTGCTTGACCAATTCGGACAAACTCTATTTGTCGGGAATCCTCTTTTAGCCTTGAATGTCTTGGAGTATCTGCCAATACATCGGAAAATGCACGACGATTTAACATAGTCTGTAAAAATGATAAACGCTTGTAATGAAAAGAAATCAGCAAAACTAAAAAAATAAACTTTACACTTTTGGTAATTTTGGATGGATAATACATTATGCAGATATAATTTTCTTTTAAGAACGAAAAATACAGCGTGTGTTAAGTTTGCACCATATGAAAAAACTTTTTTATTATTTATTTTACGACAAAATGTAATTCTTTATAAAAGTTCTTCATGTTGTAAAACCCAAAATGCAATTATCAGATATAAGTTTTTTGGAGTAGTATACGGGGTATGTCAAAAATATGAATTTTGCTCAAGATAAAAGTCCTCAAAATTTATAAAGAAAAGACGTTGAGGATAAAAAATAGCCTTTAAATTAAAAATGGGTTTATTTAAAAAAAAAACTTTTTTTACATATTTTTCGCGTTTTTGTGACTATTGGCTGTTTTGACACTTCTTAACCTTTCGTACATATTTCATTGTAAAATAGGTATGCATTAATTTACATAATTAAATTTTTCACCTTATTGCATAATTTTTTTTTGGAAATAAGCAAGTTTGCATATTTGAATGTTATTTTTAGTCTTTAACATTTTGTTTTTATCAAAAAGTTCGATATTTTGAAAAAAAGGTAGTTTCCTCTTAAGCAAATTTCATATTATTTAACATACTGTTCGCACAGCGAATCTAGCTTGATCAAAATATTGCGGACAAAAAAATGTGTTGGTTTTGAGATGTTTTCACTTTTTCAAAGTAATAATCCTAATTTATTTTACACTATTATATTTAATTATTTATTATTTGATTAAGGGTTCTGCTTAAATTTTGTGATTGTTGCTAGTTTAGTTTCCTTAAAGTAATTTTATTTTATTGCATATTACATCATTTTCTTAAAAAAACCAAATAAATTATTAAGTCTCACACTCGGTGGGCGAACAGTGCCTCGTATACTACTACAAAAAATTAATATCTTATAATTAAATTCTGGGTTTTGGCTCATGTACTTTTTATAAAAAATAACTTTTTCAGTCAAATTACCTAATATTATAAACGCTTTTTATATGTATTTGCCTAAATTTTAGATTAAAATTACTTTTTTGTGAATATCATTTTATTTTTAAGGAATATTGTAAGGAGTAGAAATAAAATAAATAAAGAGCAAGTTATTTAAATATAAAACAATATATTTACACCACACTATGTGAGTTAGTTAAATATGTTAGTCTGATGATGCTAGGGAGGCCGAAATACCTGTAATGTGTTTTAATAGGAATATGTTTATTTTTGACTAAGACCACGACTTTGAGTTTTTTATTATTTGTTGATTTAATCTATAAGTTTTATTAGTTTTTTTTAGTTTCCTTTTTTTGATGGTTAAAATTTAAAAAAAATCAATTAAAGTTCCTTACTTACTTACTTACAATAAAATTCTAAACAGTAAGTAAAAAACAGAGGGCGAGAAAGAGAAGAAATAATTTTAAATATTTATGTGTTTTTAAACTCAGGAAATAGTTTACTATAAATGTACGAGATTGGTGATTAGCGACATCACCGACATGGGGTAGCCAGGAATTTGTTAAGGGGGGCTGTAAAAAAACTAATAGTATATCGGGTGTTTCTTAAATGTGGTACCCTTTTATAATTTCTTAACCTTTTAAAATTTGGTATTTTAATGTTTGTCACAAATGTCCATTGGTCAAAATAGGCTTATACAACCGGCTCATCTGCGACCGATCATTTAAAAGCAATAAAATTGACCTATAAGCGACCTATGGATTTAAATAAGACTAAACCCGAATGGGGCATGGGCATCGTTGCCAAGTTGTTTATAAACTCTTCCCATCCAGTTCTTTTCTTTTTGTGAAATATTTTAACAAGTAGAAAAATTGTAGATACATTTTATTTATTATTTATTGAATATAGAGGCCTACAAATTTACGTAAATATAAAATACAAGAATATACGTATTGCAATATATGTATGTGTGTATTCGTCTTGGGTTTAATTAGGGAATTAAAAAAAAGGCGTTGCTTACCAGAACTAACCATTCGTAAGTGCGTATTAGTCTTGGGTTTAATTAAGTACCTACCCTTAGTACCCTTTTCTAATTCTAAGAATTATCTCTAATAGTCCACCTACATTTTGGCAACAGTGCGTCTTAAATTTAATGTATTCTAAATCCATCAGGAAGATTTTATTATCGGTCGCAGATAAGCTGGTCGCTGTAGGGCCGACACCTATTGGTCGATCAATTTACTTGTTTTCTATCACTTCTGGTTTAACCGGAAATGATTGTTAATTTTAACTTTTAAATGACATTACCCACAGGGCCGTATTAACTGTTTGATGCGCCCTAGGCTAGAATTTCCGGAACGCCCATTTTCCATAAAAAGGCCCTTTTCTCTGTAGCGCATATTTTAAGTGCCAGGCGCCTTACTTCATCACCCGAAATAAAATTTGATTACCAAAAAAAGATAATTTCCTCCATTTCACGTCTATTTGCGCCTATTGCGCCTATTGAGTCACCAAAAATACCCATTCAACCTAAACTTTTTTAAAAACTCCCCTGTGTATCGCCTATTACACTCCTGTCTGGCGCCTATTTTATTCATGGCGCCCTAGGCTGTGGCCTAGTCAGCCTAATAGATAATACCGCCCTGATTACCCATATTACCCATATACTTTACGTCATTTGCAAGTGACATTCTAAATCCATTGACACCTTACGTGTCATATCTTAATTCTTCTGCTTTCAATAATTTTATTTAATTTTTAAAATTTTGATTTAAAGTGCCATAATAAGCCTAAACGGGTAGGTAATTTAAGGTCAAGTAGCCATAAAAAAACTTTAATTATTATTCTTTTGTTTTTTACGACTTCTCTTAGTAGGGTTAAAGTTTAAAAATCCTATTTAGGGTCATAACTTTTTTATGGAATTAGGGTGGCTCGCTATCATATTCTGAAAGATCATTTTATGCCAACAGTTTAGTACCACAAAAGCGCTATTTCGGGAAAGGTTTTTTTCAAATAGCGTTTAATAAACTAATTAAGAGGGCTAGTTTCAGACTGTACAATTGCCAATATTAGATTGTTATATTATATTTTATAAAAAATAAACACAAAATCTATACAATTAATGTAATGCATTCTTTTTTAAGCTTGAACACTTTGTTATGGATGTTGTCATGGCCTAAAAAGTGTTTTGTTTAAATTTAGCTTTGAATTATACACATTAGTTTCACTGTTTACTTAAAAGTATATAAATGAAAATTCTAAGTATACTTTAAAACTTGGCCCCTTATTTCTAAACCATACGTTACTTAAGTGATAATATCGATTTAGGACTTTCGTTTATTAACTTTATTATTATTTTTAGATGAGTGAAAATATCTATGTGGTCCTAAACTGCTTGGAATTAAATGCTCTTTAAGGATATACTAACGAGCCAACCCCGTTATACATACAATGCTTGCCTTAAGTTAGGACCCCCTTCTAGCTTTGTTTTACATTTTTATGAAAATTTGCATATTTGTAATACATCATAAACCAAATTTTGGGAAAGGAATAATAGATAAACATGTCAAACTGAAAGTTGGGCGCCATTTTGAAAAAGAAAATGGAAAGGGGGGTCTTGTAGCATATAATTTTTAAGCTCTTGACAAGTACTTTATAATACTAGAACTTAAAGTCAATATCTTCATCTACTATAAAATGGCGGTACTTTGAAAATTGCCTAAATACCTGAGTTAAATGGCTATATTTTCAAAACTCATAAAGTTAAATATACCAAATGTGGTATTCTCTTAAAGGTCCTTTAAATATCTATTTAATGGTGATATAATATATACGATGCGTCATTAAAAAAGCTATACTTTTTGTCCTACCCTGTATTTTAATGCAATTAAATAGATCCTTAAGAAAATACAACATTAAGAATATTTACCTTTATTAGTTTCTAAAATATGGCCATCCAAATTAGCTATTTAGGTAATTTTCAAAGTAACGTCATTTTGTAGTAGGTAACGGTATGGAATTTTTATTCTGGGGTTATAAGGTACTTGTCAGGAGCTTTTAAATGATGTGCCACAAGACTCCTTTCTAATTAAATTTTATTTTTTAAATGGCGTCCACCTCCCAGTCTGTCATTTCTTACTTAAAATTTGTTTTATGTCAAATTTTCATAAAAAACCAAACAATTTAACAATTAGGAGTGGGGGGCTGATTTAGACAAGCACTGTATATTTTTATCGTTTATATCGTTGCGGAGTCCTCAAATTTATTTATAAATGTACCATATACAAATAAATTATTAATTTTGCCCATGCTAGAGGGGCAGCTGCCACCTTTCGCCGGTACCTGACTACGCCTATAATTACCATTGGGGACTATACACATTATGCAAGAATTACTAATCTATGTCGATAAACATTTTACGAAATAGGTTTATAAGAAAAAGGTCTTATTTTAACCCCAAAAATACGACTTTAAAATATTTATAAGGAATTTTGAAATACCTTGTATGTTCTATAAAGTTGTTTAAAGTTAAGCTAGACTAATCTTTGTAGTGTCATTAAAGTCGTTAACGTTTTACTAATTATTATGTTAGAAAATCTTTTCTTTATATTGTCTTTTACGACAAACAAAAGAAAAAGGATAAACTACAGATCTTTAAAGACAAAGAAGATTTTCATTGTTATTGTTTCAGGCAACTTAAATGGTACGTGATGGAATTTACATAACTATAAACAATTCAGTTAAGATTTAACGGTCCTTTTGTCTTAATGGGTGCTTCTCTTATTGCCATAGATACAGTGCTTTCATTTAAAAACAATAATGCTGGTTTAGACGTACAAGTATAACTTCAATTCTATATTTCCTTCAGTGAGATGGAGTTTTCCCTCAATATGCTTTAGCAGTTCAAGAACACTTTTAGGCAAATGGCAAATTGGCAAACAAGCTGCAATGGAATGGCTAGCACGGTCTCCAGACTTAAATCCTAGAGACTTATTTCTTTTGGTTATTTAAAAACTTAAGTGTACAGAGCTCCTTCTGAAAATGTAAAATTTCTCAAAGATAGACTTTCATTGCAATGCAGAAGTATAAGCAACAAAACTTATGCCGAAGTTCATAAAAAATTAAAAAACTGGCATCAAGATACCGGCGTACAGTTATTCAATAAAACAGTATATTTAAACTTTTTATTATTAACAGAGATTATTTCTTCTTTTTTACGTCCACCGAACTTAAGTTTATTTGTACGGCTAGGTAACAATTTGTATGTAGTTTGCAATTACGGAGAATAAAAGAAAGGAGAACCATCTTGTATGGGGACACGTTAAAAAGTGTCCATCAGAAGAAAACAAATGAAGGAGGCGCCACAGTAGCAAGTGGAAAGATTTTAAAAACAGCACCATGAATTCAAATTTAAAATCAAATCAATATTGACGATATTTCAGAAGTTATATGTTTTAAATTAGGTACATTACTTAACTACAAAGTCAAGAAAACTATTATATTTTTCAACGCAGCACATTTCACTCTATTTAAAACCGCTAAATTCTTATCATTTCCGTTATCTACAGGGCACCATTTCAGTGAATTTTTGAATTATAATTTGCTTTCGTCACTTGTGTGGTTAAGTAATGTAATTTAGTAAATATAACTTACAAAAATCCTGATCGTCAATACTGATTTGATTTTAAATTTAAATTCATGGTGCAGTTTGCAAAATCTTTCCACTTGCTATTGTGGAGTCACCTTAATTTATTTCCTTGTGATGGACACTTTTAATACATTCAGATGGTTTTTCTTCCTTCTACCCTCGCATATTTTTAATGATGTGCCATATTATCACGGTCTGTAGATAAGATATGGTTGCCTCGTGAGCCTTGCAATATGACGGATCATACGTCATCAGTTGCTGTACTCGTAAATTTTTTAATGGCGTACTTAGTATTTTGGTTTGTGATTTATTTGTTTGTCATTTTTAGATATATTAGTGCTAATTTTATATTATTGGCTTAGAATTAGAAAATTATCCTGTAAAAGTTTACAACAGAAAGTCGTCTTCTTGTGACGTAATAGATTGCTAAGAATGGTAAGCACTGATTGGCTGGGAATTTACGAGGCAACCGTATCTATCACATAATCGTGCCATACTATTGCCATTTAACAAATCAAAGTGAGGTTAGCTGTAGGTGAGAAGATTATTAACCAAATTAAAATAGGAATTTTACAATGTTATATTTAAGTTGTTTTATAAAAAATAATAAAAGTCTTCGTAGTTCATGTTTTTATCCTAAAAACAATGTCTAGATTTAAAAATCTAGTATTTATAAATAGGACAATATTGATTTATATTTGTTTATTTACTCAAATAATTTTTGATTTCATAGCTCCTAAAGCTACTTTAAGTTTAAAAGCTATTGAAGTGCTACTTAACATCATAGAATTATTATGCTAGACATAGCTTTACTTTATATTTGTTTTCCAATAAGACGGCACTACAAATTTAAAGAAAAATCCAATTTTATTGTTATACTTTTATGTATAGCATAACAAAAGAACGATTATCTTAGAGTAAAGTTTTATTGGATAGTTAAACTAAAAGTACCGCGTTCACATTATGAATAATAACATCCTATAAAAATGTGAGTATAATACTGTACGCTAGTTTTATCTAGTCTATTTGCTTAAACATACTGAAAAGGTAGAACATTTTTTATTGTGACAACATCTAGTAGGTAAGGTACCGCTATATTTAAAAAGTTACTTCATACCGACTAAAAATTCTATAATAAACAGTTTCGTTAAAAAACCCCACTGGAAGTATTTTCCTGTCGTGTCAGAATTTATGAGACAGTTAATAAGATGATTTTAAACTAAATATTAAAAAATAATAATAAACTGACTTCAAAAATAAAAACAAAACTCACTAAAAAATTAAAAAGAAAATGAATAAAAAAATAGAAAAATGATATCGGGAAATAACATATGCTATGAAAGTATAAAAATCATTTGTGTATTAAGTTAATAAAATTTAGTAGTTAAGCGGAATGTTATTAACCAACTTCCTTTTTCAAAAATTTCTTTTTATTTATTATTTTTAAATTTTAAGTGAGTTTTATTTTTTAAGTTGGATTATTTTTTTAACATTTATTTTACTCTTTAAGTCTTTTATTATAACCATTTAATCGATGTCCATCCACTAAAAACACAGTACTAGTACCTTTTTCCCTCACGTAAACTGTTGGATATAAACGTAAACACCTGACCCACAAAAATAAAATCCACGCAACTACGCAATAAAAAAATATGATCTATAAGCTAAATAACAACGACATGACAAATACATATGTTTTGACATTACATTTACTACCTTAATTGTTTAAACATCCAGCATAGGTAGCATATATCTACTAGGGGCATCTTTGCCTGAAAAATAAGTTTAGTTCCTTTGTCTTTCGCGATCCTAACTAGTTTTTTTTATGGGACCACCGCGGAAGTGCACTTTTTAGAATAAAAAAATAATTTTTATCATCGATCCACAAATGACGAAGCAATCGGTGTACATACATAAAAAAATAGGTGTCAAACATATAACCTCCTTCTATTATTGTAGTCGGTAATAATAGTCAGATGTAAATATTGAATATGGTGTATTTATACATCATAAACCACACTGTATACGTGACTGACGTATGATCTACCATATTTAATACAGCTGCCTATTATTTTTAAATATAAAATCATCTAAAAACTGTTACATAAATGCTGACACGGTATGAGAATACTTATAGTATATTTCCTAAGTAGTGCTGAGAGTGACACTTCTCCGATGGCGACTGCTGTTGACCAAAAAACGCGTTGCGAAGTTGGGTTAAGCAGTTAAGTATGGAAAAGGCTTTTCTGTACGAGTTAGGACGCAATTTTTTTAATAGCGTAAGGAATATATAAAAACAAAATTTTATTAACTTTTTTTTAACATAATGCTACCTAATTACCTACTTGTATTTATTATAAATTTTTATAGTAAATGTACAATTTGTAACATTTTGCAAGTTAATACCGGTTTAAGGGAGTTTTTTTGTTCTGAAAATACTAATGTCTACAGAATGTGCTTCTTCCACCTCTGGAGTTCGTTTAACCAAGGCATTTTTTTTACGTGAAGTTCATGAAAATCCTTTATTGCGAATCGCTAATATATGGTTCGATACTTTTGTACTTTTCCGCACTAGTGCGGTAAAGTAGTTGGAAAAGTGACTTGGAACTAAAATGAGTGAGGGAAAGTGAAGTTTTTCTCACGCGAGTAGAAAATAGTAATTTATGTAATAAGTGCATAAAGTGATACTATTTTCTTACGAATGGGAATCCTCAAAAAGGACACTTTATGCATGTGTTACATACTATATTTTTCTACGACCGTATACAAATTTCCTAAAATACCAGTTTATACATGTTTTATTTATCTAAACTTAATAATTTTAATTTTTGCAGCACAGCCATTATATTGCAATAAAAATCAAAGCCTTGTTATTGTTTTAAAGACAATTATCCTCTTTATAACTATGCATTTATTATTAAATTTTGGAAAAGCTGCATGAACTTACTTTTTGTTGAAATAATACTAGAACAATATAAATTCCTTTCCAATTTCTTAGTTATCCAAATTCATTATAACTATTAATTTTCAATAATTTCTATTTAATTTATTCAAAAACTGTCAAATTTTAAAACTAGTGAACACATGAACTAAAAGAAATAATGACGAAATCAAAGGTAACTTGACCGTTTAGTTTAGTTGATGTCGCGTTTACTGTTACATTACATAAATTGATATTTAAGTTTATTGTAGTAGGCATTGAAACAAAACACTAATTTAAATGAGTGAAAAAAGCTTCGAAGTAATAAAAAAAGTTACTTTTTTAAGACTTTATGTAGTGTAGTAGAATGGAGTACTTTAACTTCATGTTAATAATAAAAACAGCAGTATGTGTAAAAAGTGAAGACATTGCCGGTGTCTGTTAAAATGCCTTACTCTTGAGCAAAGATAACATATCTAGCCAAACCTCGTGAATGACTAATATAATTATTTAATATCTGATGTCTGCCACTTACAATAACGCTTATATTGGAATAGCAGAACTTTTCATAAAGAATATTTTTTTCGTAAAATTATTAATAGAAACGTTTCCCATACAACTTACATAGACACCCTGTATATCCAATATTTTTATATGCTAGCATAATCTTGCCCTCATTGTTACGAGTCGCGTAATTACGCGCTTAAGGCTGTATAACCATCTACATCAAGATGTCAAGACCTCAACGATTCAGCCTTTAAACTGAAAGTGAAGGAAATTCTGCTTAAGCGTAGTGTGTATGATGTCAAAGCACTTTTGGGATTACATTGTTTTATAGGCCTTAGACAGACACGGATGGGGTTTGTTTTTTCGAAAAAAAAATTTTTAATCAATATGTCTCTTTGTTAACCTTATCCGCAAAAGTCTGTATAGCATGTTCATTGGTTTATCTACAAGAATTTTTAAAATGTTATATTGTGCTTTTACATATAGTGTTTTTTACTTACACGTAATTATCTTTGCTTACACGCAATTTTACGTAAAAATTTAATTGGTTTCTGGAGCAACAACAAATTAAGGTCTTGACTAATAAATACTTTTTGACTTTTAAAAATATTAGAACATAATTTTATACCTATATGTGTGTTTTTATTTTTCTCAGAAACTCACAGACTTGGGTAGTATTCGAATACTCAGTTTTCTGAATCGTATTCAGAATACCTTTGTCTGGTATTCGAATAGATTTGTGTGTTTGGTATTCGGCATTCGGCAAAGTACTTTTCACTTATGGTCAGTATTCGGGATTTTGATTTAGAATACCGTTTTTGAATGGTAGTATTCGAATACTTTTTTAGTATTTAACGAATACATTACTAAGTATTAAAAAACGGCATACCGAGTATTTGAATACCGAAATGTGGATAACAGTTCTGAATACTGTAATTTAAAGTATTGGAATACCGAGACCGTGAGTATTCGAATACTGTCGATGCCGAAAAACGGATGAGGTGAGGAGTTTTTTGCTCATCAAAATTGACCGAAAAAAAGTAGAAGGAATTAGATAAGGACCCTTTTTTGCTATTTTTTTGGGTCTTTAATTTATTTACTTATATTATGTATCTAAATACTTTTTTCTTTTAAAATATTCGATTATTCAGTATTCGAATCCTTTTTATCCAGGTATTTGTATTCGTATTCGAATACCGTCTTTCAGTGTTCTCATAGAAAACATATAGATAATTATTGCAAGTTGCCTGATTAAGCTTGGGTAATATAATTCCGGCCTTATTTAAATAGTGTTTGTACCTATAATTAAGAGTTATTGCAAATCATGTTGACAGTACCAAGCTAAAAAAAGGAAAAATGTTTAGTAGTTCTTCCTTATTGTTTTGTGTTGTAGGGTTTTATTTAACACAATTACAGAAATATATTTTTAGTTCTAAAAACTTTTAATTTTGTTATCGGCATTCGTTCGGTTAGACGAACAGTTCCAAAGTTAAAATAAGATCAAAATAAAGCACGGCCTAAAACATAAATAAAGCCAGGCACTATACTTACTAAGGGAGTCCTTATCTTACCATGCATCTGCGCAAGCTCAGATGTCAAAATAAGGCCGGTATTATAAGTGCCTGGCCTTATTTCACTGTGCAATAATTCTCTATTATTTCTAACACCTAAAGCTTCTTCGAACGACGTGACGCGATTTAACTGCATCTGCGCGCGGAAATTATTGCTTTGCGCAGTTGTTAAGAAAATATTTCTTTGCCAAATTAACGGTTGCAAAGTTCTATATTACCCGCTATTTTTATCGTTTTGGTAAACAAAAAATAATGCTGGAAAAAGGCTTATGGAATTCTTTAAATTTATGTATTAAACCTTATTATTTATTTCTGTAAAAATACAATTTTCGATTTAACCGACAGAGCCAAAGAATTGACTTTCGGCTATAAGCCACTTCAATAATTTAAATAAGACGCACGATGGCAGATGTTAAGACATTTTGTAACTCTGTTTTTTCAAAACCTAGTCAAGATAGAAATGGCATGTAACAAATGTATTTACTTATATTTTTTCCTTGAAATGTTTTTATTATTATGGTTTGTTTAAAATAATAAAGTTGGTACCATTTGGTAATGCGCAAATAAGGATGCGTGTAACACAGCACAACGCATACTTTTGTGATTTAATAAAATAAAATCCTACCGCTCAAATTGACTAGCGACCCGACGCTGCCCGAGTCGCGTCTACTCAAGCACGTGTTGCTGTTTCTGGCGTCGCACATAGGAGTATTACAAATAAAAAACCGGACAAAATTGAAAATATTTATGTTAATCCAACCGCACTCAAAATACATGTTTCCGTACCTACGATAACCGGTTTATCAAAAGGCAGACCCCCAACCCTCAACTCCCGAGCATGTGACCACAACGTCAGTCGAAACCCAGTCGTCGTACTGTACGCGTGTCTTTGTTTTCGGCGCTCTCGTTTGTGTTTATCAATTTTCTGTGCTAAAATGGCTTTGTCTAGCAAACAACATGAGATTAACTATTCGGACATGGATATAGAAGGTTAGTACCGTATAATGAAGTAAACTTTATTAGATTTCTTTCTAATTTTCTACTTGTATAGCCATCAATAAACAGCGTTACTTTTTTGACTCGTTTTTTAAAGAAATTTGAAATACATTAGTGTTTTTGTTTATGTGTCGTGTTTTGTCGCCTCAAAATTTTTATGTAGGCATAAAATGTAGACTCTAAGAAAGTAGAAACATAAATAAAAAGTCCCCCAACGCACCCCATATTTTTTTGTAGTACTTTAAACCATATGGGGAAGATTAAAATTATATTGACAACGCTTATTTTTTGTTTTCTTCTATTATAGATCCTTCGGAAGGAGTGAAAAAAATCACCAGAATGGAGCTTTATGCTATTATCAAAGAGTTCAAAGGAAAAAAGATTGAAGAAAAATTTTCGTTGTTGGAAAAAAGACTTGCGCAACTAACTTTATGTCCACCCGAAGAAACAAGTGTTCTTACCCGTTCTTTGAAATATTTCAAGACCAGTTTCAAAGAAAGATGGTCGGCAGCTCGTAATACTGATGAGAGATTCGTAAAAAACAATTTGGAATGGCTTAATGTATCACTGGAACTACCTACTTGGACCCAAAAAGCAGGCCGACCAACAAAAGAATTCGGAGAATTGTGTGATCGAAGCAAACGTCGAAGAACAAAAGATTTACGGGACCAGGTACCTGTTGAGGAATTGACCTACGCTGCAAGCGTAAGTCAAGGTACTTCGGGAAATGTTCATGCGTCCAAGATTATGAAAGAAATAACGTTAACGCCTACCAGAGCTAAAAAGTTCCGGAAAGCAATATCGTCAGCTAAAAAAGAACCAATCGTGACAAAATACACACCACAAGAAGCATTAGCTTTATTTGTAGAAGGCAATTTTACAAGAGGGCAGTGGGAATTAATACAAGGTGGCCGAAAAGAAATTTATCCTTGCTATTCGATTTTACAAAAAGCGAAAAAGGAATGTTATCCCGACGAAGAAAGCATTAAAGTTACTGAAACTAGCTTTGAAGTGAAACTTCAAGCTTTGCTAGACCATACGGCTTTGCGACTACTTCAGTATTTAAAAGAAGTGATTGAATTATTATCAGAGTTCGAGAAACAACATCTTACCTTAATATCAAAATGGGGCTGTGATGGATCTAATCAGACACAGTTTAAACAGACATTTGCCAACACTGGCGACGATGATGCCAATATATTTTTAAGTTCTCTCGTACCTGTGAGAATGGTTGTTTGTATTAATGGAGAGACAAGAAAAATTGTATGGCAAAATCCAGTGCCTTCTTCAGTAAGATTCTGTCGTCCTATCCGGGCTCGGTTTATTCAAGAAACAAAGGATATCACAAAGGAAGAAATCACGTATATTGAAGAACAAGCAAGGAATCTCAAAGAAACAACTGGTATGGAAAATTCCGTTAAAATTAATCACACCATTCTGCTCACAATGGTCGATGGAAAAGTGTGCAATGCCGCGACTGATACAGCTTCAACAATGAGATGCTATATATGTGGGCAGACATCTAAGGACTTCAACAAACTTGAAAGAGGCAATGTTTGTGAAGAGTCTCTGAAATTCGGACTTTCCATTCTGCACGCGAGAATTCGTTTCTTTGAGCTATTGTTGCACCTGGCATACAAAGCGCCCTTACAGAAGTGGCAGGCTCGAACCGCAGAAGACAAAAATGTTTTGAAAGAAAGAAAACAGAAAATTCAAAAAGCTTTAAAGAAGAGATGGGCCTTCTTGTTGACATACCAAAAGTCGGTTTCGGCAATAGTAACGACGGAAATACGTCGAGAAGATTTTTTGACAATCCTGAATGCTCATCCCGGATTACTGGAATAAATATAGATTTAATAAAAAGGTTTCAAATCATTCTTGAAGTAATATCAAGCGGATATGATATTGATCCTGCAAAATTCGAGGACTTTGCTCACACAACTGCCAAACTGTACGTGGAACTGTACGGTTGGCATCCCATGTCACCTACAGTTCACAAGATTCTGATGCATGGTGCTCAAGTAATATCAAGTCACATTGTACCTATCGGACAGCTATCAGAGGAGGCTGCTGAAGCCCGGAACAAACATTTCCGTAAATATCGCGTAGATTTCGCAAGAAAATTTTCAAGAGTGGACTGCAACAGAGATATTTTAAATAGGTTGTTGCTAACATCTGATCCCTTTATCAGCTGCAACAGAATAAAACGAAAGAAGAGAAGCAAGTCTTTTTCCCAGGAAGCTATTAGTATGCTTCTCACTAAAACACTGAATTGGGGCAGTTCAGACGACGAAGATGATGAGGACCAAATCACCTGTGAACTCGAAGATAGTGATTCTGATTGATTCGGTCTCGTCATGATTATCCTCTTGAAAACAAATCCTGTTTTAATAGTAAACACTCTGTTAGATATTTAACTTTTTTAAATTGGTTTTCTTTTGAAATAAATGCCTAATTATGATGAATTATTGACTTTTATTTCATAAAATAGTAAAATAAAATATAAAATAATTTTGTCCGGTTTTTATGTAAAATACTCCTATGTGCGTCGCGCGTGCATTTTTAAACGGTTTTACTTAACTTGACCTGTTATTTTTTATTATTTGTAATTTGGGTCAAATCTAGTAATTGGAATTTCACCCCCTTCCTAATGACCGATCGATCTAAAATTTGGTACACACTCATAATCTTAATGACAATACAATATGATACATTCTTTATGATTGTAAATTCAAGATGGCCGCCGCTACAAAATGGCGGATAACATATTAATTTACTACAACCTCAATATGGGTATCAAATGAATGGGCTTGATTAGTAGAACAGAGCCCACTATAAAAAAAAAAAATAAAATTCAAGATGGGCGCCGCCACAAAATAGCGGATTACATTAATATTTTTTCCACAATAACCTCAAGATATGTATCAAGTGAAACGGCTAAATTCTTAGAATAGAGGTCACTATAAAAAAAATAAAATTTAAGATGGCCGCCGCCACAAAATGGCAAATTACATACTTTTTACAACTACTTTAATATAAAATCGTTGATTAATTCTGGTTAGTTCAGCCACCCCACCAATATTTTCATTAATCTGGGGTATTGATTAGACAAATAATAATAAAACCGTTGTAAGTAGCGTATTCAGAGTAAATATTATGATAGACATGTCAACTGCCCAACGACTTTATTATTTGTCCTAATTAATACCCTAAATTGATAAGAAGATTGGTGCGATCTGGTAGCTAGGTCTTACCGAATTAAGCTTTTAGTTAAATAAAACCGTTTAACATATTTTTTTAAATATCTTATATTTTCAGATAAATATAAATTTATTGTTTTATTTATTATCGAAATCATCAGGTTCTAAACTTGCTATAGTTTATTTCTTGTATAATTAGTAAAATTAGCAGCACTTGTCTTGTAGTTGTAATTTAACAGTGTCAACTTTTTTTTCTCTTCGATTGAAAATACTGTTTTTGTGATTTAAATTTCTTTTTACTTTAAAATAAAACATTTTCTCCATCCTCTTTACTAGCATCTTATTCAAAATTACAACTTAAGTTTAATAAGAGTAATTATTTTGTTTGAGTATAGGTTTTAGTTACGCATGTATGAGTCGTGCTTCCCTTGTCGCGTCACCTTGCACGTGCTACACGCGTCTTAATTTGCGCCTTGCCTCAAGCTTCAATCCAGTGCCAGAAATAATCTAAAATGCCAGAAATGTGTAATCTATTTAGTTATAAGAAATTTCGTGGGCATACAGTATGTACAATGAAAAAAATACCAAATTTTGTATTATTAGTTGTACTTAAGTCATTTATAGCTTTTGCTAATAAGTTTCTTTTTAAGTAGTCCTTCTTTATAATTTAAGCTATACAGGGTTTTTTCTTATTGCGGTACCGTATAACTTTAGAATAAATAAAGGTATTAAGATGCAGATTTTAATAAATATAAATCTCTTTTGCGAAAATCGCATTTTTATTGTATCCACTTTTATCAATTCCACACATAAAAAGCAAACTGCATGGCTTATGTTGCATATTATTTGTAATTTTTAATTATTCAAAGACAACTTTAAAAACTAGTAAACCTATATAAGAAGTTCTAAAAGTTAAAACATAATTTCTAGTTACCACAGATCAACCTTCTAGCTAAGTGCAGAACTTGTGATAACTATGACTTGTACAAATTTATAGAATCTTTAATAAACTTTTGTAAAAGTGCCTAGAGAATAATAAATCCACTAAAATGATAACACCGTGGGGAGTTATTGTTTTTCGTTTTTGAGTCCTAAGAGGATCAGCTAATAAAGAGGAATTTAATATAAGCTTTACAGAATTAATCCTTTTTGGTATTACATAAGCTTAAAATTCTTCTTAGTAGATACAATATCAGTGTTATTTTTCTAATCAAACTTATTATAAAGTAAATTTATTGATTTACATCTTGCACAAAAATCGTTGGTTGTGCAAAATATTGCTAATTGTAAATAATTACGTTTGTGCAGGTAAAAATAAGGGCCAAGTTAGCTACAAAAATTCTTTCTTATACGATAACTACTTAAATGATCATGAAGCCTTGTGGAATACTAAAAATATTAGGTATTGATATTATTGTAATGAAAGTATCTGTATTTACAAACCTTGCGAACTTGCTACAAAAAAGTGGTTTTTCTCGAAACCGGTTGATTTTTCGAAATAAATGTACTTTTGTTATAAAAAGTTTAGTTTATCTAAAAAATAGGCTTTAGAGCAAAAAGGTGACGACACGAATGTAGTAGCAAGTTCGATTCTCCTTCCTGGATGCCGTCAAATACACTTTAGCAAAAATTTGTGAAGTCTTTGTTTTTAATACGACATACTAAAACCTAAATAAAATATACAAGTTACGGATTAAAAAGTAATTTTGGGAGCCCTCATATCTTCGGTATGATGCAACTTAGAAACTTTTTTATAAAAGACTAGTTTTACTTTGATGTCTCCTACACGATTCTAAATTTTGGACATATACTTGTCGCACACCCTGTAGAGATAGCAAAAATATTATAAAAATGGTTTAAAACCAATAAAATTAATATCGCGATTGTCAAACCCTAAATCGCGCTTTTAATATATTGACAACTCTTTCATAATATAAAATAGAACCAACTGACAGTTAGGTACTGCTCCTAATTATTTAAATTTAATAAATAACTTCCTTTAATATAACCCCAAAAAAAATAATGAATGTTTACTTTTTATACAGAGTGTTTCTAAAAGATGCGGAAAACCACAAATTTATAAAGCTAAAATATAACGATCTAACACCCAACTTACCTTAGTTCAAAAGTAAATGATTTTGGAGATACAGGCTGGTAAAACCTATCTGGGTTTTAAATTTTTTTATAAATAATTTTGTTACAAGTAAGGGTATTACCACAATATTCGGACAGGGAGCTTTAAGAAGGTGAAAAATTAAAATCTGCTATGAATTTTATTGTAAACATTGGAAAGTGCCACCTGCGGTAAAATAACTTTCTGTATGGCCAGGTCCGAGCTATATACAAAGTCTTTCAGAATTAGACGCTAATCTTTTAGAGTGTAATTCCTTAGGTAATTTTAGGAAAAAGAGTTTAAGTAAACTTATATCCTAAATAGAAAGGAAAGACCAAATAAGTATATACGTGCAAATTAGGTTTATTTAAAGCTATGGCAAAGCGCTTTTGGTTTTTCACCATCATCGGCGTCATCTGAACACAGAGGATGTAAAAATAGCTAAAGGCTTAAAAACATTTTAACGTTAATTGAAAAAGAAAACAGAAAACAAGAAAACATTATTTTTAATATATCCGAAATGGATAATTTTTTAAGAAACACGGTGATAAGCTTTAAAAATAACTCTATTACCACTCCGTATCTCAAAAGTAAGGCCATTTAGCACATGGATTGAATAAAACTTTTCTTTTAACATCAACTTAGGATTTATACTCTTAAAGATTGGCGTCTATTTCTATAACACCCTGTATACCTTTACCGTAGTCATACAGAAAATAATTCTTTTAAATGAAGACTTTTCAAAAACTGCTGCTTAGATCAACTTTTACCAAGTATACCTTTTTATATAAAATAGTTAAATAATGGACATTTTAATTTAAAAGTTACATACAGAGTGGATTAAAGAAATGATTTTGTTTTCAATTTAAAAAGATACCGCAAGTGGCGCTCTCTAGAGTTTCCAATAAAATTAATAGCAGATTCGTATTTCTCGTCTTTTAAAACCCAGCTTAATATTGTGACAATACCCTTATTATTAATAAAATTATTTAAAAAAAAACGTAAAACCAAAATACATTTTAATACCCTGCGTCTTCATTTTACTTTTACTAAAGTAAGATAAACCCAGTAGATAAAAATTAACACTCACAAGGCAATATCTAGTTTTAGAATTAAATTTGAGAAAAATAAATAAAACATTATACTTACTAACAAGAAACAATAATATGAAGTAACAAATCGACCCTTAATGCCAAACTTGGTAATACAAAGCTGGTTCTGCTTTAAAAGCTATAGAAATCCATAGCTTGAGCAATGCACTCTTTTCTTTTAACGATTTCGTATACAGGGTTGTCCCTAAGTAATGGGCCAAAATGTAACTAGAGAAATGTCACGTTAAAATATTGCGATTTCACTTAACTTACCTTAGTGCAAAAGTTTATGTTAACTGAGATACAGGGTCTTAAAGTTCAAATAATATTTTACAATTAAAATAATTTATTTCTGAGAAGTTTTGCCCTACGAACTTTTAATCAAGATTTATTAATACGTTATAATTTATTTTAACAAACGACAATTTGTTGGCGGATAAATTAAAAATGACTATGGAAAATTAATGCAAGTGATCTGCTAAAAGGCTTAAATTTAGCTTGCGTTTGTTTTCCGTGGTCATATTTATTTACCTGCATACGAATTGTCGTTTGTTACATTAAATTACAACGTATTATTAAATCTTAAATTAAAAGTTCAAAGGGCAAAACATCAACAGAAATTATTTTACTCTTAATAAGTCAAAAATAGATTAACTCAGACAAAAATCCATATCCCTAACCTGCATAAAAGTTGCTGCAAAAGTCTTTGCAGAATTAAATAATCTACAAAAATAATAAAGTTATAAAGAATTAAGAAAAAAAACGCAAAAAATTAAGAAACACGCTGTAGCAAGTAAACGACGCAAGATAGCGAATTGCGGTATTCACCAGTAAGTTTTACTTAAAATTTAAGCCTCGCAAATAGGGGTCAGTTTTTGTGTAAAACATACAGAAATATGAGTGTCCTATAAAAAGTGTCGAATTTTACTCACCCTGTACACACAAAACAGAGCAATGAATAGGACATTATTTGTATTTTTTTCTGTAGAAAATAGTACAGGAGGAGCCTTAGGAAAATATTTACTAAGCTATAATTATTTTTATTTATTATTTTTTTAAAGATTTGTTTCAACGTAGAAAAACACTTTTTAAAGTTAGCTATTTTTTATGATTACCGACTTAGTTTTAACTTCTCACCACTGCAAAAAGATTTTATAAATAAATTTAAGTTTTTTTAGGATAAATTTTATCTAAATTATTCCCATTTCTTTAAAGAAATAAAAGCTACTTCTACTGCTACATTTTTGTACTATAAATTAAATAAAGCTAACTTTTTAAGACGTACAAAGTAAACATACTAAACTTAATAAGCAATCTGTGAAGGCAAATCGACACTAAGCAAATATTGAACGACAAACTGTCCTAAGTAAATATTTATTTTAAAATTATACCACATTTTAAAGTTAATAATAAGATCTTAGATAAATATTTTATTTTAAAGTGCCTTTATTAAACATTGATTATGTCTGTTAACCCTTAACTGGTGACATGAAGTCTATCAGACTCTGCAAATTTTGTTTTGGCGCATTTGACCATCACAATGGTAAATGAAACCTACCGTTTATGACATGACTAGAACTTAGTCTAGTAGTAGGTGCCCAAAAGGCAGCAAACAGCGTTTACCTATTTTTAAGTTAGGTGAGTCACGAAGTCTATTATGACTAGTTGCGGTCAAATTTAGCACTAATTCTTTTATCATGTATACGTCCCCTTATAAAAATGGTAATGAAAGTCGATTTCTTAATATTGAAAATTTAGCTGATCTATTAATTAAAGATAACATGATTCAAAGGTTAAGTATGATAAACTTTAGAAGAGATCTAAGACTAAATATTCATTGTATTCGAGACATTTCCGAAAGTGATGTTCTAGAAGAGAAACTTCCAAAAAAGACATTTTTATGCTTTAGCGGAAAAACCCCATTTGTTTGAATTGTTTATAAAAATTGTGCCTCTCGTGTTGCAATAGCAATATAAATGTAAATTGTTCACTATATTTTACGTTTTGTATGTTTTTTTATCTTTGGGTCAGAAGATATTATAAGTGTTTTTTTTGTACTTTTATCACCGTTGAAGATCCATTTATGCTTAAAATAATTAAGCGACCTGTACTTTAGGCTAATCTTTAATATTATTTAAGAGAACCACATTTTTATTTAAGTTTTTCTAACATAGGCTTTTCATGTGTTTAATGAGGTATTTCTTTTTATGTAATAAACGTTTGACTCAATTTATACACTAATTGCTTTAACATACCAAAATAAAAAAATATTATATATATATATATATATATATATATATATATATATATATATATATATATATATATATATATATATATATATATATATATGTTAGAGCAACACTTTAACTTTTAACTTTTTAAAAACTTTATTTTTACACCAACAAATATAGATTTTACACACAAAATAATATTCAAAATTCAAACTAGCATAATAACGTTCTACAAGTTAATGAATACAATTTACTTAAAACTAGGTGCTTAAATACTAAAATAATGCTGAATCAGTAGCTTCGTACGTGAGAATTGCAAACTGATTACGCAGCATTCTTGGAGGTGTTGCAATAGGACGACTTGACACCGTGTGACCGGAGGTCAGTAGCCTGGCACGTGTTAGACGGATATAACAACTCCCCTTATTAATAAAAAGTTGGTGCTACTGCAGCAACTTTTAACTTTCGGTAAATTCGAGTTCGATTTGTTCTTCTTCGATTGATCGGTTGAGATGAGCACTTGGTCTTCTTTTTGGCATCAGGTTTCTAAGCTTTTCGTGGATTGGGTCCCTCGGTTTGGGCATTGGAGGAGTTGGTGGATTGTCGTCATTGGTGATGGCCATTCCAATGCGGCGATGGCTTCTTCTTCTTCGGCATTTGCAGAAGACATAAAGGACTACTAGGGCAGCAATTAATGTGATGGTAAAAATGGTGAACCAGTGTACATGTTTGGTAACAAATGGTTCGTTGATGAGTTCGTCTAATTGGTCAGAATATTGGTTAAGTTTGTATTGAGCAATATTCAGATCCTCGACGTTCAATTTATTAAGTTTGAGGGGCTGCAAATCGGGAACTAAAGATTTGTTTGGCAGGTGAAGACAACACTCGTAGGGGATGCTGACTGGATGGCTTCGATAAGTGACTGTTTTGTAGTTTTCGATAGGATATTTTGAATGCACCCTCGTACTTCCAATAAAGGCGTTACATTCTGGTTGCAATTTAAGTAAAGAGTTGGTGTAAATTAATTTCGTAGTGATTTCTTTACTTTGACATTTGACAGTGACAGGCAAAGGATCGGACACTGTTATTAGCCAATAATTTTGGGTAAGTTCTTGGACATTATAATCTTTGGCATACAGGAGTGAAGTTTGGCAGGTCTTTGGTAATTCCCTTAATGGCTTCAGTAATTGGACCTCGCAGATAGCATCGCTGTCGATTGGGTACGGAAGGACGTCGGAGCAGATCTTTGTATTGATCCCCAGTTGTTTACAGTGGTCCAAATTTCGAAAGGATAAGTACAATAATGAATCATCGTCACGCGCAATATACTTTTGAGTTGTTGGTATTATATGATGAAAACCTGTTCGATTATCCAATATCGGGATAGGATACAAGTGATATAGGGTATAGGTTTCAGGTTCGATTAGTGGGATTTTTAAAACAAAGATTACTTTAGCGTCTGATTGAAAGGCTTCTAATTCTATAATATCTAGATATTGTGCAATATTCGATGTGTATGTCGGAAAAGGAAGGTTATTTTTTATTAAAGATCGCGATATTTCTTGTAAGGAATGGACCAGATCTCTTGGGGTAATGATTGAGCTATGTAATATTTTTAGACGTGCAAAGGTAATTGCGTCTAGAATGTCGTTGAGATAGTTTTCTAAAAAGGCGTAACTCTCCATTAGAGATTCACATAAATTAATAGTTTTTATTTGACCTTCGTAAAATGCCAAAGCGTTTGTAATATTATAAAGAGTTTTCTTAATTTCTACCAAATTTTTATTAAAGGTTTCCTCGTCAATTTGAAGTTTTTGAATGGTGGAGTTAAAAGTTTTAATTACTGACGTGGTGACAGAAATTTGATTTTTTAATAAATTTTCTATTTGTCTTTCGTCGCGTGTCACTTTCTCTATGCACTCATTAAAGTATTCGCCATCGGATGCGTCTAAATTTCCCGTTAGAGATTTCCATACTGTACCTACGCCGTTAAATATTCCCCGTTTTGTTCTATTTAGCTCGTACCGTTTGGTGTCGCTCATTATGTCCCTATATTTTTGATTTACCGAGTCAGCAATTTGTTTTAGAAGACTTACATGTGTTTGTAATTCGGCTTTAAATGCCAACATTCTATCTTTCGGATTCTCGAACATGTCTGTTAAGCCTAAAAGAATTTTATCGTTGTTGGAAATTGCTTCCTTAAGGGGTTTTAAGTCTTTATAAACCAGGAGTGTCCATTTGTCGTTGGAAATTTTTAAGGTGCTTTCCTCATGGTAGAAAAGTCCTATTGTGTTATTGATGGGCGTTATGGTGAACTGGGACGTCGCGGCTGATAGTAGCCCGAAGAGTCTGAAAAGGAATGAGACTATTCGTAGTAGGGCTTAAGTCTATCAAAATTAATCTTAGATATTTGATTAGTTTGGGGGTTGCGCAAGGTAGCTGATGTTCTAAACACTTCTATTATTTCAAAGGGGCCATTAAATTTATTTTGTGATTTATCTTTTATTTGTGATTCCTTAACGTATACTTTGTCGCCAGGTTTGTATTCGGGGATTTTATCTGAAACGTTTTTATCGAATCTAATTTTGGCTTTCTCTTTTTGCCGTTCGGTTTTCATGCGCGCGACTTTATAGTAATAATCCATTCGATTGCTTAAGTCTCTGACGTATTTTGAGATCAATTCTTTTTGGTTGTATAGAGTTTCGGGTGGTCTATTTGACGTGTGCCCGAAAATGAGCTCGTAAGGTGTAAATCCGTGCGTTTTATTTTTTGTATTATTATAACAGATAACTGCGTAAGGAAGAATGTTGAAAGGGTGTTCGTCGGGGTTCTCAGCCTTATGTGCTCTAATCATTTCCGTAAGGGTTGCGTGGAACCTTTCCAAGGAACCGTTGGACTGTGGATGGTGAACACTAGAGAAAGTTAGTTTAATGTCGTAAAGTTCGCAAAGGTCTTTGAGCAAGGTGTTATCGAATTCCCGGCCGTGATCACAGTGAATCCTAAAGGGGTGTACCGTAGTGTTGAAAGAACACTAATAAGGTGTTAACCACGGATTTTGCTGTTTTATCTTGAATCGGATAGGCCTGAGTAAATTTTGTTAACTCGTCTCGAATGGTAAGAGCATAATTTCGCGAGAGGATATTCAAATATGTCAATATTTATTCTCTCAAAAGGTGTCTTAGGTGTTTCGGTAATTACGAGTGGAGTGCTAAGATTTTTACGACAAAATTTGACTTTTTGGCAGATTTCACAACTTTAAATAAATTTTTCCACGTCTTTTTGTAAGTCCCGGCCAGTTATATTTTTCCCTAATTCGTTTAATGGTTTCATTTATACCGCGATGGAGATTGTTGTTTTCCCGAGAGTGGTACCGATCTAAAAATTGGCAAGTTGGTCGTCGTCAGGGGTCTTAACGATGTCTTGACAAATTTTTAATTTTATTTCTTTATCAGTAAAGATAAAGGAGAGAATTTCTAGTATCGGTAGTTTAATATTGTTTTCGATGCAGTAAGTGTCTGTGTTGTTAAACTCATTTTGACCTTTGTATAAAATGTAAAATAAATGAGAGACCACAGTATCAGGGTCGTACCTTAAGGGTATTATAAAGTATTTACGGCCTCTAACTGTCTTACTTGATAGTATGTTAATTTGATCTTGATGAAACTCTGGAGATTCTTCCAAGATATCATCAATTATTTTATGGTGAAAATCTTCCAGCTTGTTTTGCCAAAAGAAGGTTACGATATTTTTGTGAGTTTTATCTAAAAGTTGAGAATTGGAAATTTCAAATTTAGAATAGTCAATTATTGATTTAGTTTTTTGTACAGATGTACAAAGGTATTAAATTCATCTTTAACTTTTTCAAGGTCTGTGTCTGTTTGGTCGTTTTCGTCTTCTTCGTAAGATTCTATTTCGACTTCTTGTAAACCGCTAGTAGAAGGTCTATTTTTATCGTTTTCGTTCGTCACGGTATATTGATTGTTTTGAATGAAATTTTGCGCATTGTTGAAAATGATTTATTTTTATTCTCGAAAGGGCGTCGGCGTTTTTGTTAATTTTTCCGGGTTTATACTCGATCTTATAATCGTACTCCTCTAATTTTAAGCGCCACCTAGCTAACCTACTTCCAGGGTCTTTTATGGAGAACAGCCAAGTTAGGGGTCGATGGTCGGTAATAAGGGTAAATTTTCTGCCGAAAAGATATGGCCGAAAATGTTTTACGGCGGAACAATAGCCGAAAGTTCACGCTCAATGGTTGAATACTTGGTTTCTGCATTGCATAAAGTTCGAGATGCGTATGCGATGGGCAGATCTTTTCCTATCGAACCTTGTGAGAAGAACAGCGCCAATAGCAAACGCGCTTGCGTCTGTGGTTAGCAGAAAAGGGTTCTTCAAAGTTCGGATAAATTAAAATAGGATTCGAAACTAGGGCCCTTTTTAGTTCTTCAAAGGAGGATTTGCACTCAGAATCAAAGAAGAATGGAGTGTCCTTTTTTAGAAGTTTTGTTAAGGGTTTTGAAATTTTGGCAAAATTGGGGATGAATCGACGATAGTAGCCTGCTAGTCCTAGAAATGATTGAATGTCTTTGGACTTTTGGGGTTCAGGAAAGTTTAGAATACAATCAACTTTCGATGGGTTGGGCTTAACACCGTCTTGTGTAATTAGGTGTCCCAGATACGCGACTTCTTTCCTTAAGAATTCGCATTTGTCTGGTTGAATTTTAAGATTTGCTTTTCTTAGGCGTTTAAAGACTTCGGTAAGACGAGGAGATGTGTTCGTGAATGGTCGGAGAGTAAATGATTATGTCATCCATATAGACTAAGCAACGTTCATTTTGAATGCCAAGAAGAATGTTGTCCATGACTCTTTGGAATGTGGACGGGGCATTCTTTAACCCAAAGGGCATTCTAACAAATTCATAGTGACCATTTTCAACTGAAAATGCTGTTTTTGGGATGTCTTTAGCGTCGTGAAGTACTCGCACTTTCCAAGTTGGTCCAGAAGGTCGGAAATATTGGGCAAAGGATATTTGTCGTCTGTGGTGAACTCGTTAAGCTTACGATAATCGATAACAACTCTCCACTTGGGTTTGCCAGAGGCATCCAGTTTTTGGGAACAACCCAAACTGGTGATGACCAAGGAGAGACAGATGGACGGATAATTCCCTCGTTTAACATTTTGTTAACTTGGGTTTTTACCTCTTCCTTATGAACTTGGGGGTAGCGATAAGATTTAGTAAATATAGGGCGAGCACCATTTGTTTCAATAGAGTGTTTTATTTCGTTTGTAAATGACAGTTTATCCCCTTCAAGATAAAATATGTCCGCAAAATTTAAGCAAAGATTAGTCACGAGTTCTTTTTCTTCGTCGTTTAAGTGTTCGGTTCTTAATTGGTTTTTTATTAACGTGATTCTGTCAATTTGAGGTTCTGTTTTATTATTTACATTAAAATTGTAAAATGGTTCGGTAGTGTCATCTACCGGTTCCAAACAAATATTAGAAAAGTCAATGATTTTTGGTATCGCGTTAGCATTAATAACTGAGGTAAAAAATTCGCCACGTTCGTTTACTCGTACTAGTGCGTTTGGAAGTCTAACTTTTTCGACTTCTTGAGAGATTAATATGGCGTCAGTATTCTTAAGATCGCATGTTAGCTTAAATATTTTTTCCGTTCGCGCTTCTATATTAATTTTATTAAAATTATTACTATTTTTCTGCTTAAGTTCATTTTCAACTTTAAAAAGGGGATTGTTTTAAAATTTGTTACTAATTGTTTAGATTTTAAATCGATTACGCACTCGTAATGTTCCAAAAAGTCTAAACCTAAAATACCGTCGAAATCTATGTCCAAATTGTAAATATAAACCTTGTGGGGATTTCCATTAGTAAAAGGGACTAGGGTTGACTCTTTTATTCGGAGTTTTTGGTCCGTTATGCCCTGAATGGTTACATTTTCTGGAATCCGTTGTTTAAATTTTTGTACAGTATTTTCTTTGAAAATCGAAATTCCAGCACCAGAATCAATTAGAAGTTTAAATTGTTCGTTAGCGTCTTTAATATAATACAAGTTTTTTGAGTTAACAGTTAGAAGCGGATTTAAAGAAATCTCTGTTCCGGAAAATTTAGGTTGGGGTTCATGTCGTCTAAATTCAATGACTCTACTTGGGCTTGCAGTTCCGTTAGGGATCTACTTCCTGATAAGTCTCGTCCGGAGGGTGTTGTTGGAGAGGAAGGGAAAGAAAATCCTGATAAGTTTCGCTGTTTAAAGACTCTATCGGGTATTGTTCGAAGTCTTGATTAAACTCGCCTTGAGGGTCAATGGGGTTATTATCTTGGAATTGATAATTGTCATAGTAGGGGTCGTTTACATTCGGGTATTCATGGTAGGGGTAGCTACTTGTATTTATGTGATGAGCTCTTTGAGAATTGGCCTGGAAATTGGGACTTCTGTTTGCCATAGGAGGGCGAAATTGGGATGGATTTGTTTGATAAGGCCTTGACTGATTTGGAGCTTGACTATTAGAATTTTGATGGCTATTAGGTGGTTGAGAAAATGTTGGTCGTTGGGGGTAGGTATTAGAATACCTAGGCATGTTAAATTGATGGACTGGTCTTTGGAAATTATTTGAAGTTGCAGGGAAATTTTGGCGTTCCTGTTGCTGAGTCCGGCACTGACTAGCTGAATGACCTATGCGACCACAATTAAAGCACTTAACAGGTTGAGGATTTGGCCTTCTTGGAGGAATATTTTGTTTTGGGGCATTTGATTTTTCGGGTCTGTGATTTTCGTAATAGGAAAGCTGAAGTTCCCTCCTGATGCGCGCATGCGCCTCTAAAAGGGTTTGAGGGTTTCCCGCGCGAATAAGTTGTCCTAATCGGGGTTCTAAACCTGTAAGTAGTGTATTAAGGGCCATGGTATCAATAATAGAGATTTGTGCTTTCTTTTGGTCTTCGGTTAGATTAGTTTTTGTATGGATGCCAACATTTTTGAATTTAAGACTTGAAGCCTATTAAAGAAGGTAAGGGGCGATTCATTTGATAACTGCTTAAGCCGTTGTAAGTCCTGAATCAGGGACGATAAATCCCTAGAATCACCAAAATGAAGTGAAAGAAGTTGTTTTATTGCCAGCCATGAAGCTGGATTACGCGAACTAATAAGTTGTGCAGCTCTACCGCGAAGTTTATTTTTTATGTGAATCGCTAATAGAACTTTTTGATCGGCCGTTGACATGTTGTACGCATGATCGCATGCATTTAGAAAAGTACCCAAAAAGATTTGGTCACCTTCAAATTCGGGAACAATTGAAAATATCTCGGATAATCTATAAGATTCTACTTCCGTGCTTTGGTCTGCTACGGTCGTCATTTTGTTAAAATAAATTTATTAAAAACGCGTAAAAAAATTTAAAAGTAAATTTATAAAAATATACTAAATTTGCGAAAAATAATTAAAAGTAAATATGTAAAATATTCTAAATGGGCGTAAAATTATTTATACGATACACCAAATATAACAGAAAATAAATAATACTTGGGAAAAATGGGTTGAAATATTTGGAAAATCGAACAGTTAAAAAAATTGCAATATTCAAAAATATACGGGATGATTCATTAACTTACACAAACAGGAGCATCTGAATCGTCGTGTTCTTGGCCTTTTTGAACTACCAGGGGCTTCACTAGGTGTTCCTTCCGTAGTTGGTCAAGTGAGAGCGGTCTCGATGGTCTCTGGTTCTTTTACTGTTAAGGGATTGGAATCCGCCGCTATCAGTTAGACTCTTCTTGTTCTGATAACGTTGACAGATCCTACCGACTGCGCCAAATTGTTAGAGCAACACTTTAACTTTTAACTTTTTAAAAAACTTTATTTTTACACAAACAAATATAGATTTTACACACAAAATAATATTCAAAATTCAAACTAGCATAATAACGTTCTACAAGTTAATGAATACAAATTACTTAAAACTAGGTGCTTAAATACTAAAATAATGCTGAATCAGTAGCTTCGTACGTGAGAATTGCAAACTGATTACGCAGCATTCTTGGAGGTGTTGCAATAGGACGACTTGACACCGTGTGACCGGAGGTCAGTAGCCTGGCACGTGTTAGATGGATATAACATATATATATATATATAAATGTGAATTGCCATATAGGGAATCTCAGGAGTCTTTATGTCACCTTTAGTGACAAAAATTTAGATGTCACCAGTTAAGGGTTAAAATTATTTAAATAATATGATACTAAATTCAACAACATCAAGCAAAGTATAATTAAGTAATGTCATAGTGCCATAAAAGGGTTCAACAAGTTTCTGATAAGGGCACTAAATGGCAATTGCAACGTTGCTAATTCTCTTAATATTAATAGCTAATAATAAAACTTCCAACTTACCATTCTTGTATCAGTCATATGCTCCGAATACAAATCCTTGATCAACATTTCTAAAGTTCTTTGTCTCTTCCTGGCAAATGTTGGCGTCTCAAAAGTCGCTTTTTCGCCATTTATGAGTTTAACCAAAAGAAACTCTCGAAATAAGTAAGGATCACTAAATACAGGAGGACACGGTAAGCTTGGTCCAAATAATGGTACGGCTTCATCGGAGTATACAGAAAGACGGTAATGTCCCTCTGAGTTGACACTGACTACTGCGAATACATCTATTTTTTGGTAAGGAAGAAAATACGTATACTAATACAGCGTGTCTACTTAAGTTCGCACCATATGGAAAAAATTGATCATTCATTTTATGAAAAAATGTATTCCTTATTAAAAGCTCTGCATGATCTAGAACCTGAAATTCAATCCTCAGGTATTCATTTGATGTAGCGATATACGAGGTATTTCAAAAAATGTGAATTTTGCTCAAGAAAAAAGTACCCTTATTTTTCATAATATTAAAAAATTTTATAGGAAAAAAGATGTTAAGGATTGAAAATACGAAAAAGATGATAACGAGCCTTGCTGTGACTTTTTGCTGTTTTGATGGTTCTTAAGCTTTCTTTATATAATACATTTTAAAATACATATGCACTTATGTATAAACTTAAATTTTTACCCTTAACGCACAAAAAAAAGAAAAAAGTTTTTCTTGAAAATTAACAACTTTGGATATTTGAATGGTACTTTTAATCTTAAACATTTTTTCTTTAAAAAATTCTTGATATTATAAAAAATAGGATACTTTCCTTTTGTAATATCTAATAATTGCATTTCAGGTTTTAGGCCATGCAGAACTTTTTATAAAGAATATTTTTTTCCGTAAAATAAATAATAAAAAAGTTTTCCCTATGGTACGAACTTAAATGGACATGCTGTATATTTAATATTATAATTAATATTTTTACTTAAAATATATTTTAATATACACTGAGCCCATACAGACTTAATGAAATTTACAATAATCAGAAATTATTTTTAGACTACTGCGAATACATATACCTGGTGATGGCGGATATTGATACCCCCATCCTTATTTTATTTTAGTTTATAAGGAACATTATAATACTAGGGGAGCCCACTATGCTAAATGAGGATTTACTCGAGCGTTATAGAGACCTATTGGGTTGCAATGCTTAGATGATCAGAAGAAAAACAGTTTATTTAATGTATACCTTTTCGTCGGTGGGGAAAGCGGATATGGAATTTTAATACGTCAAAAAAATACTGTGATTTTTGGCTTGTAGAAATCGTTTGGATTCTATTAAATTTTTTTTTATCTTTGGACAAACCACGAAGGCTAAAAGCCTAAATACTAACGTACCGTGGGTGTCTTAAGCGAGGTAAGAGGGAGTTTGTTGACACGGGACTTAAATACTTGAAGATTTGGGGGAAGGAAAGACCTCCGCGGGCAGCAGGTTCCACAATCTAGAAACTCTAGGGATAAAAGAACGAACAAAGTGAGAAGTTCGGGGCCTGTCCAGTTGGACCGTATAGGGATGCATATGCGCGGAACCACGAGTTTCTCTGTTGGGAACCGTGAGTGGAGGAACTATACTGGTCAATTCTTCAGAGCAGAAGCCATGGAAGTACCTATAAAAAAGCGATAAATCGCCCACAGCCCGACGATGGGCAAGAGAGGGAAGCCTTTCTGTAAGTGAAGGATCATTAATGAGACGAACAGCTCTTCTTTGAATAGAATCAAGAATGCTCAGGGTTGTTGGGGACGCCATGCCCCAGATATGAGAACAATATTCCAAGGGAGGTCGGATTTGGGAAACATATAAAGTGTATAAATTAGAAGCGGAAAAATACTTTTTAGCTCGAAAGAGAAATCCAAGCTTTTTTGAAGCTGCCGTGGCTATAGATACAATGTGTTTATGCCAGTTAAGGTTACTTTCAAATGTGACGCCCACGAGATTGAAGGTGTCTTTGCTCTGTAGAACTTGGCCGCTCATAAGTAGAGGATGAGTATTTGATGACTCTTTTCGCGACAAGGAACATGACTGTGTTTTGGATGCATTAAAATGGACGAGATTTTTGGCGCCCCAATCCAATATTAAATTAAGATCCTGAGAAAGAGATATCTGCATCGCTCTGCGTTTATTTTCCAAGTCAGGTTTAGTGATGGGTTTAGGAACCTGAAAACTGGAGTGAAGGGTACTATCGTCGGCGAAACTATGAATGGAATTAGTTGTGGACGAGAGAAGGTCGTTGATGTGAAGAAGAAACAATGTTGGTGCCAGAACTGAGCCCTGAGGGACTCCAGCATTTATTTGGTGAAAGCTTGAAGAATGGCCGTCCACAATAACTGATATACGTCGATCAGATAGATAACTAGAGAGCCAAGTACAGAGTTTAGTTGAAAGACCATAGGAGGGAAGTTTATTAAGAAGTGCGGCATGCCAGACCTGGTCAAAAGCTTTGGATATATCAAGAGCAACGATCTGGGACTCACCTAGAAACTCAAGAGACTTATTCCAACAGTGTGATACGAAGGAAAGAAGATCTGCTGTAGATCTTTTGTGGCGAAATCCATACTGCCTGTCGTGCAAAATTTTGTGTTTTTCCAAGTACTTAAGAATTTGTGAATTAATTAATTTTTCCATTACTTTACAAAGAACTGAGAGAATTGAAATTGGTCTATAGTTAGATGGAAGCGATTTAGATCCTTTCTTGGGAATAGGTTGAACACGTGCAGCCTTCCAGCTCTCCGGAAAGATACCTGTGTCGTAAGAAATTCGAAAGAGCCGAGTTAAGATTGGTGCAAGTTCTGGAGCACATTTTTTAAAACGATTGCTGGTATGCCGTCCAGCCCAGACGATTTCTTGGTGTTAAGGGAGGAAAGGATACGCTTAATGTGTTTTACTTTAAAATAATATCGGGCATTTTATGAGGAACTGGGGTAACCGTTGGAATTGGATGATTTACGGGAGGGTCAAGGGTTGAATTGGCAGCAAATTGTTTGGCAAATAGTTCTGCCTTCCCTTTAGCAGTAGAAATAATTTCATCTTCCAAAGTTAGTGGTGGAAAAGAACTGGCACAAAAATTCCTACTTATGTTTTTCGCAAAGGACCAGAAGGATTTGCTGCCATTTGAGCAAGAAAGAACTTTGTTTTTGATACGATTGTCGAAGGAGTCTTTGGCTTCAGAAATTGTTTGATTGTAGTAGTTTCTTGCTTCAATGCTGGCCTGTCGGTTTTCTGGACTAGGATCCTGTAGAAACTTCTTGTGAGCCTGAACTTTTAAAATTCTGGCTTTTTCACAAGATTTGCAAAACCAGGGTTTGTTATTGGATTTTTGGGGTTTTTGATGGTGTGTGGAATATAGGTTTCAATGCCCAATTGAATTGATTCAGTAAGTTGATTGCAAATTTGGGAAGGGTCACGAGAAGAAAAGCAGATGGAATTCCAGGGGTAAGTGGCGAAGAAGTCCCTTAGGCCATCCCAGTCGGCTGAGTTGTAGTGCCATACGGTGCGTGGTGGCATGTATTCATTTACCTCGGGATGTGCAGGGTAAGATATAGTAACTAAGCCATGATCTGAGCGACCTAGGGGTGCTGTGACAGATGTTTCATAGAGTTCGGGGTTTGTAGTAAGAAAGAGATCTAGGGGATTTGAACTATGATTTGGGACTCTAGGAAAGTAGGTGGGTTTCATAATAAGGTTGGTAAGAGAGTTACTGACTGCGAAGATTTCGGCTGCTCTGCCTTGGGGGTCAGTTTTTGAAGAGCCCAGCCAATCCTTATTATGGACATTGAAGTCGCCAAGCACGATTACTTCAGCCGATGGAAACTGAGAAATTATGCTATCGATCTTTGTTGAAAGAAAGTCAAAGAATTCGACATAGGAATTATTAGATGGGGACCGGTACAAACAGCAGATAAATTTAGTTGAAGACCTAAGGGAAAGTTTGAGCCAAAGGATATCAGGCCTACCCGATTCAAGATTAGAAACTCGAGCACAAGCCAGATCGTTGCGGACGTAAGCACATACGCCACCATGTGGGCGGAAAGACGAAATAAGTTCGTAGCCTGGGAAGAGAAGGTGGCTGGTTGAAGATTTAGAACTTATTTGTGTTTCCGTTAGAAACAGTATGTGGGGCTTAGATGACTGAAGGTGATGGTGAACGGAGTTTATATTGGTGTTAAGCCCACATATGTTTGCAAAAGAAATTAAACTTCTCGATGAAGGCCTCCCGGATGCACCCCTCGCCCGGAGATCCGAATGGAGGGGTATTTTACCTCCGGAATATTTTACTTCCGGGTGTGCCGCCATCATTTGTACATAGTTTGGGGGTTAAAAGGAAAAAAGAAAAGAAAAAGAAGGAAGAAGGAAAACTGACTCACAAACCCAGAACCCGAAACGTCCGTTAAGACTTCACGGGTTCTTTAAAGGGTGAGTGGGGTGGTACCTCCTCAGGCGAGGAAAGCTCCTCTACCACCTACAAAATATATATTTTTCGTTTTCCCTCAATTATTTTCTTCCCAATAATAAAAAAATAGCCACCCTCGAGAATGTCAAATTGACTTTTTTTTTTACAAACTTTAAAGCCCTCCGCTGTTACTCTCCAATTGTTAAATTAGTGAAGTATTCACTGTTTAGCATAAAATCAACTTAAATTATCTGAGGAGCTCAAAAAATTCTGATGGATATATTTTTGTTTTTTACGATTGGCCCTGTATATATATTATATTTGGTGGAGGTACTTAACCGGGTACAAGGTATCCTCCGGTATCTGCCGCGCTGTAGAAAATCTCGAAAACCCCTCTAGGACTTTCTTACCATTTAACATTTTACTGTATTAATATAGCATAAATTGATTTTATTTTATTCACCCGGTTAACGGAAGCACCGTAAAATTTCTTATTTTAAATACGAGTTTTTATATATTTGTATTCTCTACAAAAGTTTCCATTTTAACAATATATCGTACAGGATGCTTCTTTTTAAAATGGTGGTCGTGGAATACTTTTAAAGGAAATCAAGTGCCGCCGTTATTTTTCTTTGAATATGTGTTTTTGCCAAGTGGGCTGTAAAAATAGAATAATAACCTATTTTATTTTCACAGGTAGTGATATATTTTTTTCTTTAATAAATTACATACATTTTGTAATTTAAGTTTTTAATGTAATTATTAAAAGATAATTTAAAGTTTTTCAAATATTTTAAATGGAAACACCCATATTTTATTTTATTTTTAAGTATGTCTATTATTTTTCTTCACTTGGTTGTGGTCGTCTGTGAGTACATTTTTATGCGATTAAAAATTATAGCTCATTAAAGTCGAATATATCGTTTACTAAAAAGCCTTAAGCAGAAGCACAATTTAATTATTAAACTTAACAAAAAATAATAAACAATATACAGGGTGTCCCAACTCTATTTATACACGAAATAACTTCGCTCCTGTACAAAATACAAAAACAAACTTAAAATTCTAAATGTTTATTTGAATACACTCTTTTTATTGACAGTTTAAGTTATTAAACGAGGTGTCTCAAAAACGTAATTTTCATTGTTAAGTACGTTTTTCTGATTGGAACACCCGGTATATGTTATCATATTGTGATTTTGTATTAAATTTTAATGAAAATTATAAAACCCACTATACGTCAGTTATTGTTGGTTTTCAAGATAAGCAGTATGCTGATATAGTTAACAAATATTTCTATTTTCAATTGCCTAGAAATTATTTAGGCTAATGGGATTAACTAGCTGAAATGATATTTTCCTAAGCAAATGGCATTTGAAAATGAAAAAATACTATTTGCCTGGGTAGAAGGCATTTGCCTGGGCAGAGGTCGTTTGCCTGGGATGGCCATTTGCCTGCAACATATACATATGTATAAAAATTGCACCTGCTCTGTAATTTGATTCTCTGTTGAGCAGGCTTTTTTTGTAAATTAATAAATGTAGAGTTTGTAAATTTATGAATGAATTAATAAATAAATAAATAGTCACTAACGATTAAAAGTCAAGAAAAAAGTAATATTTTTACTCTTTTTAGTTGTGAATAATTCTGTCACTGTCACAGTGACAAATAATATAATAACATGTAATTAATAATCTTGTAATTTAAAAACTACTACTAGGTATGTCAGCAGATTAGTTTATTTTAGACACATATGTACTTAATTGGACTAAAAAACTGCAATACGTCAAATATTGCTGGTTTTTAGTAAAGTATGTAAATGTACACATGTACAGGGTGGGCCAAATTCGACGCTTTTGATAGGAAACTCTTGTTTCTGTATGTTATATAAAAACACTGACCCCCATTTGCGGGGCTCAAGTATCAATAAAATATAAAAAATAATAGTTGTTTGTTACATTAAATAATAACGTTTTAATAAAACCTATTTAAAAGTTCCTAGGGCAAAATATTAACAAAATAATTTAAATAGCAAAAATGGGAATATTTTTTACCCCTATTTGCGTTAATAAATTATTAATAAAAATGGTTTTTGTCATTGCAGTCAATAAAACACAAAAGGCTAAACAAAACTGTTTAAAGTAAAACATATTTTCTTCTTTCATGGCTATCTAACCAATATCAGTCACAAATAACAAAATATGCAATATCTCAGAAACGGCTGAAAGAAATATAAAGTGTAACATTTTTGAAACGGTTATTTTTTTAACCATTTTAATAATGAAAAATAATACAGGGTGTTCCATTTAAAATTTCTAAAAATAAATTAATAAGTCAAAAATGTGCCACCCTAGAAAAAAACTAAAATCATATCTGCAACCTGCATAAAAAGTTGCTGTGGAAATGTTTTTACAGAATTAAAAAATGTGTAAAAAAGTTATAAAGGATAAAAGAAAACGCAAGAAATTAGGAAACACGCTGAAGCGCGTAAACGACGCAAAATAGCGAATTGCGGTTTTCACTAGTAAATTTAGCTTAAAATTTGAGCCTCGCAAATGGGGGGTCAGTGTTTTTGTAAAACATACAGAAACTTGAGTTTCCTATTACAAGCGTCGAATTTGGCACACTTGTACATATTCAAAATACACTAAATACCTGACTTACCTATTAATAGTTCTTACAATATAGGGTTAATAATAACAATTACATGTTTTTATATTATTTATTACTCTGACAGTGACAGAATCATTTAACGAAGACTAAAACCAAAATATTATTTTCACTCTTCTCACTTCTAATCGTTAATGAGTATATCAGCATGCTGTTAATTCTCAAAAACCAGAAATAGTTGACGTATAGTGTGTAATACATTTTTGATATAGAATTTAATACAAAATATTTGTTTTTTATATACAGGGTGTTCCATTAACAAAAACCTATCTGACAATAACAATTCTGTTTTTGAGACCCCTTGTATATTAACAGGCACTGTCAATAAAAAGATTATATTGAAATGAACATTTCTTATTTTAGGTTTATTTTTGTATTTTGTTCAGAGGTGAAGTTATTTTGGGTATAGAGTTGGGACACTGTACAGAAAAAAACTTTTAATTTGCTGCAGGTATAAAGGATATTACACACTTTAATTAACAAAAAATACTCTTTAAAGATAAAATTTATGATTAAATTTAACTTATCACTTCTTGGCAGATACGGTAAAAGGAAGTTTGCCAAATTTTTATCTTTCCTGGGACATAAAATGCATATACCGCGTCATTAAACGTATTACAATCAACAATAAATTTTATGTGGGCGTGTTCGCTGAGTTTCAATAAAACAATATCATATCTTAAAAGATGAAATTACAAGATTTTAAGACAATATTTTTAAAAGAAACAACTAAAAATAAACAAATATAGTAAAGATACATGGGTTTTTAAAAAGCCGGTGGCTTACCACTATAATTCTTTATTATTATTATTATTATTATTTTAATATTACCATAAAATTTGGTTTGTGGGTAAAACTAAAGACAATTGTAGTTTTGCTATAGACCACCAGAACAATGCTAAATTTTTGGTCATCAGCTTGGACTCTCGCTTCGTGGAATTTATGAAGCTGTTATCCATCGAGTACACACGTAAACAGTACGTATAATTTGCCGCTTCATAAATTCAGCCAAGCCAGCATCCAAACTGATGACCAAAAATTTAGCTTTGTTCTGGAAGTCTATAGTGAAACTACAATTGTTTTTGGTATAACTCATAAATATGCAATGTTCACGTATTCAGTAATTTTTTGGTACTTTCGGTTTAACCAGGAACAACCTTAACTTTCTTATACTAAATGAAACACCCGGTACATTTTTACTGATTGAAGTATAAAAAATATTCCAAATACAATGGCACTTTATTTGCTACGTTTTGACACCCAACATCTAAATATTGGAAGTTTTAAATTTAGAGTACCATGAATCAGATAAAACGACAAATTTTGTACTCGGAATGTCATTTCCTATTTAAATTAGTAAAAATATACCGTGTATATACCGAGTGTTATTTTAAATAGATTATGTAGGGTTATCTTACGCTAAACCGGAAGCAATAGGAAACCAATAAATACGTGAAACAAAGCACATTTACATATACAAGAATTTAAATTTAAAGTGCCATTAATAGAATAAAACTGTTAATTTTGGCCCAAGGAGTTACAAAAAAAAAGGTGTAACTATTTATTTTTTTGTGACTTCTTGGTCCAAAATTTAAAGTTTTATTACATTTATGTTACCTACCTTAGATTAAAAATTAAAAACTTAAAATATTTAAAGGTTAGGTGTAAGCCGTTTTTTGTCTTATTTAATCTAATTTTTAATTTTAAAAAAGAATTAAAGGATCACGATTGCAACAAAAAGTATTAAAGTTTTTGTTATGCATTTTTATTAATAAAGTGTTGAAATTAAGGAGAAAAATAAAAAAAGAAACCCTATTTTTTTTATGGTTATCGTTTTTTTATTTAATGACTTCAAATTTTTTTTAATTTTAGATTTTTTCCCCAAAAATTTTTATTAATAAAAATGCAAAAAACCTTTGTTTAAATTTTGTTAACAAATATGATCATTTAAAGTAAAAAAAATATATACTATATTTCTTTCTCATGAATTTGACCTAATATAACAAGAATACGGCTTGATGGATCGAATCCAGACTGTGGGATTTTTGTAGGCATATTGAACTGTAAAAGGCATTTTACATTACAGGTTTTCTCTATATTTTCAATTCTGCGCCTAATTATTCCCAAAGCCACAAAAAGCCCTTTTTTCTTGATATTTAAAATTAACGTAAAAAATAAAAAACATTTTTTGTTTTTCAAGAAACCGTAGTCGATTTTTGTGGAGTGTGAAACAAAGCACATTTTCATATACATGAATTTTAATTTACAGTGCCATTAATATGATAAAACTGTTAATTTTGGTCCGAGGCGTTACGGAAAAAAAGGTGTAACCATTTATTTTGCCGTGACTACTTGGTCCAATTAAAGTTTTATTACATTTATGGTACCTACCTTAGATTAAAAATTTAAAACTTAAAATATTTAGAGGTAAGGTGTCAAAAAGACGCAAACGAAGTGTCATTGTACTCGGTGTGACGTTTTCTATTTAAATAAATTAAAATATACCGGGTGTTTTATTTTAAATTATAGTTAAGGTCGTTTTCGGCTACACTGGAAGTAACAGAAAACAAGTAAATTCATAAAATATTGCACATTAAGGTATATGCCTAGGTACCAAATTTTATTTTCATATTCTAAAAAATGAAAAAAGTTACAGGGGCAAAAAAAAACCAGGTAATTAAAGCCTATTTTTGGAAACTACTAAACCGATTAAAAAAAATATGTTGAATTTAGAACCCTTTAAGATAAGCTACTACTTGACCCTCTTTCCCATTTAAACGTTTTGACGTTTGTGTTGGTGTCGGGGGAGGGGATAACCTTAAAGAAGTAAATTTTGACACAAGAAGGTGTCTCCTTAAAAATAAACATTGACGTGTTTTAGGATTTGTGTGTGTGTACAAAAAACCAAATTATGTGGGTTGGCTCATTATCATGGAATGCACTGTATATAATACCTATATACCAAATTGCATTTTAATATAGGGCCCCTGGGTCCATATTTACACATGCTCCTATACGACGGCACCAGGGTGCTAAAATCTGTTAGCCTTTGATGCACACAAGTACACTGCAAACGCACACTGATTTAGGCACCTATTAAATAATGAGCCATCCATTAAATAATAGTAAGTTTTTAATGCAGTTAAAATTTTAATAAATAATACGCACATTTTTTATTATTGTAAGTATAGTATATATTTTGAGATAACAAATCTCCAATATCAATTTATAGCTTGAAAAGACTGAAAGAAATGTTGAATGATCGCAATAAACCATATAATGTATATTGAATATTGAAGTAATATAATCTAATTTTTTGACCTTAACCCAAGAAACAAATATAACAAAACATATAAAAAGGCCAAAAATAGAAAGCGAACCAATATCTCCAAGTACAGATGTGCAGATATAATATAACTATACAGGGTGTCCCAACTCTATTTATACACGAAATAACTTCGTCCCTGTACAACGTACAAAGCTTAAAATAAAAATATTTATTTGGATACACTGCTTTTACTGACAGTACCAGTTGATATACAAGGTGTCTCAAAAATAGACTTTTATTGTCAAGTAGGTTTTTTTTAATGGAACACCCTGTATATTTTAACAAATTTTGACTCTGCATTAAATTCTACATCAAAAATGTGAAACACACTATACGTCAATTGTTTCTAGTTTTTGACGATATCAACAGTATGCTGTGATACTGATTAACAATAATTAAAAGTAAAGAAAAAATATTTTGGATTTAATTATTTTTAAATGATTTTGTCTCTGTCAGAGTGACAAATAATATAATACCATGTAATTAATTAACCTTTATTGTAAAAACACTAATAAGTAAGTCAGCTATTTAGTTTATTTTAGATACAAATTTATTTAGTGCAATTAAGTAAATACTATGTGTCTAAAATAAACTAAATTGCTGACATACCTATTAGTAGTTCTTGCATGGGTGCCTAAATCAGTGAGCGTTTGCACTCTACTTGTATGCATCAAAGGCTAACAGATTTTAGCACTCTGGTGCCGTCGTATAGGAGCATGTGTAAATGTGCCCCCCGGGTATAGTTTTGCAATTCATTATACACTAGTGGAAAAAATTAAAGAATACAAAAAAAATCCAAAGATTTTAACGTTTTTCAAGCGAGTGTATTTTACTTGAAAATAATCGAACTTAATTTTTAAAAAATCATTTAGAAGCTTAAAGTTTCTAGTTTTAAGATCTTACAGTGAAAAATATTTTCAAGCTACGTGTAAAATTCTCGCTAGTAGGGAAGATGCCACGGCGTCATCACTTTTGTCTCACTTTCAATTATTCTCTTTTTGTTGCTCGCACACGATGTAAACGACGCGTTTGGACAGCAATAGTTGATTGCCGTCTTTATTTGTGTTACGCTTGTGGCATCTTTGTAACTGGTTTTTAGTCTCAAAGAAAATTAACCCGGTACCAAAGAAAATTAACCCAGAGATAGAATGGAAACTGACTGCTCTGCCATCTATAGTTGCCGCACAGAACTAACGGACAAACGCAGAGCGCGGCAGAAGCTTATGAAGATTCCTTGGTCCGACGACGGGCCTCGAGTTTTGCATGTAATCGCCATTTGCGCCATTTGTGTGAAAGACGTGTTTAAATAGAAGTATATTAATTCTTTAATTATTGTTCCGTGTTTTGTTTTGCTGTGAGTTTTTTGAAGAAATGAGTTGTATAAAACCTCATGTGCCGAGTGTGCCCCAATGTGAGGATCGTTATTCTACAGAGTAAGTTTGATTTACAATATCTGTTCCTGCTTTTTTAAATGTCCAGACATTCTGCGTTGAGCGTATTAAATACTAGCAATAAAAACTTTTTGGGTATTGCTAACAATACCGATGTTTACATAGAATGACAAAAAATGCATAACAATTCCTAATACTGAGCCTATTTTGTACATATTGCCAAGTGTGCATTTTTCTTTGGATGAGTATGGGGTGTCAAGTTATTAATTTAAACCCCTGTTAGCTTTTTATCCCAAAACATAAATATATATCTTTTTTGTTTAAACAGTTTTATGTATTATATCTTTTTAAATTAAGCACATAGTTTTCAATGTAAAATTAAACTTGTAAGATTTGCCATGGCTAAAGGACTTCGGTCGATGGCCAATTGAGGGACCAATAACTTTTTAGGATAATAATAAAATGTATGTCAGTTTATTTAGCCTGTTTAGCTGTAGGTATAGCACTTCGTGCCAGCTCGATGCTATCAGTGAACTTTGAGTGTGTTGAACATTACCATGTAGAAAGTAGACAAAAAAATGCCTGCATGTAGACATTCCGGAAGGTCTAAAGCAACAACAAAGCAAGACAGATGTGTCATCCTAGCAGGACATGTTTACATGCAGCCATTCTTTATCTAATACCTGTTCAACAGATTGAAAGTCAATAAAAAGCAGCAAGCTGGTATGACATGTATACAAAGTAATATTAAGTATAAATAGCTTTGGCGGTATTTTATTTTAGGCATTTTTTTCCAAGAAATTCAAATATATCTCAAATATGGGCTAAAAAGAATAAAAAACAAAAACTTAAAAGAGGATGTTGTAACCTTAAGAACCTATAGTATATGCAAATATCATTTCATGGATGTTTGCAGAGCGAATAAAATATAAAAAAATACAACTTTACTACATTTACAAGGTAAGTTACAATAATAGTATATAATTTTTTTGCCTATATAATAAATATGGTTTACACAGCAATTATTTCCTGTTAATTAAATTTTGGTTTATTTTAGTGCTTAAGCAAGCAGTTTTGGTACATCGGCGAGCAGTAGAATAACAAAACAAGCAGTATTAGACACGCATGTTTACTTGCCGGGATTTAGTTAGATTGTCTCTTTTCCTTACATTGCCTATGTGTAATGTTATTTAGCTCAACCTGTATAAGGACTGTGGAGATAATGATAATTATTGTTTTCGTCAGATTTCATCATGTGTCACTCCAAAAGCTCAGTTTACACCAAAAAAAAGTAAAAGGTTAGTACAATTTTGCTTGTTTGTCTTGTTAAAAAAATTTTTATAGCCTAAACATATGTTTATTTTTTAGATGCTTTAACCGAGCTTAGTCAGACATTTATGCTTATTAAAGCAGAACAGCTACAGATAGGTTCACATAAAAGAGTGTAGGGAAGTTCTCGGAAACCTTTGTTTAAAGACACTGAATAGATTTCAACAGGTATATACTTTCAAAATATAAGATTTTTAAAATGAATGTTGTGGTTTCTAATAGCCAATAAAAGTTTTGTAGCAACAATAAGCCAGCTTAACAAAAAAAAGGTATTTACGATTTTATTTACTTAAATACCTTTAAACATTCTAGCACTTCAAGAATGAATGGTATAGGGTTTTCATATATATATTTTGCCACCCAATTACAATGATAACTAATAAAGATAGAAAAATAATTTCTGTATAAAAGTTGCATATATTTTTATCTATTTTGATGAGGTAAACTTTTTAAATGCTACACCCTGTATATTATGTCACCTGTAAAAACTCTTTTAAAGGGTTTACAAAAATATCACGTGATATAGAGGGTGCATTTGAAAAACTTACAATGACTATATTTTCCAAACCAGAGGAAATATAAAAAAATACCATTTCCATAAAACCGTGGGGAATATAAATGACATATTTTTCAAAACACTTCTATCAACCACTTAAGCTGCACCCCCAGTCAGTTAAAAATCTTAAATGGCAACCCTTCTTATGTGGTATCGTTTCTGGAAAGCTTATAAAAAAATGCTTTTTATTGGTTATAAAAGTTGTGTTAAAATCAAATACTACTCCTTAAATTTTAGGAAAATCATACTTATAAAGAATACCAAAAATATCTGATTAAATGAACACCAAATTAATTAAAAATTAATAATAATGAATAAAATATTACTCCCTAATGAGCTATCTCGCCCTGATAAAAAGTTCTAGTTAGTTTTGTGTCTGAATTGCTCGGAAAAAAAGTTAATGAAACTGTTCTTGGTTGTTGGATGCTTGTGCAACAGAAGTAACCAGAACTACCCAGAACTTTTTGACGACGGGTTAGCTCTACAGGAAGTATTATTTTAATTTATTAATAATTTTTATAAATTTTATATTAATTTAATTGGATATTTTCTGGTATTCTTTCTGAATAATAAAATATGATTTTTCTAAAATTTAAGGGTACTATTAGCTTTTACCCCCATTTTTTTATGACCAACAAAAAAAAGTTTCCTAAGCTTTCCAGAGAGGTGCCACATAAGAGAAGTTGCCATTTAAGATTTTTAAGCGACTGGGGGTGCAGCTTAAGGGGTTGATAGAGGTGTTTTAAAAAATACGTCATTTATATTTCCCCAGGTTTTATAGAAATGGTATTTTTTATTTTTTGATATTTGCCTTGATTCAGAAAATATAACCATTGTAAGTTTTTTAAAAACGCACCCTGTATCTATTTCTAATAGTTTCCTAAATATGACCACTTAAATCTGAAAAATAGTTGCTATAATTTTCATTATATCTTTCTATGGCACTAAGCTAAGACTGTAGATGTAATGGAAATTTAATACGGATTTGAATGGTCAAATTTCCGAAACCGATATATCAAATGTGGTATTTTTGTAAAGCTTTTTAAAGACCCTTTTAATGGTGACAAAATATACAGGGTGTTCCATTTAAAAAAAGTTTACCTTTTCATTTATATTTATTTTTTTATATATATCATATATTGTGAAAAAGTATGAAACTTTTTACAAGACGTTTTTTTCTATCCTTCTTGGTTATAGTTTAAAGTTGGTGGCAAAATATAAATGAACAAACTGTACATGCAAACATTTGGAAATCTTTTAGCGTATTCAAAAACAAGGGAGTTTAAAGTTCCAACCTTATGCTACTTAGGCTTTTTCAATAAGTATTTACACGGTGGAGTTCCAGTTAGGCTATTTATTTTAACAGCCTATAGAACAGTTAAGAAAAGCCAATTTAGCAAAAACAGTCAATATAAATAAAAGTTTTTAAATAGCATACCTATTAACGATTATTCAAAAATATAAAAACTTGAATGACTTATTGCGGGTGCATATTTTGTTGTCACTTCTTGTCAGTTAATATGTCCACTATTTCATTTGTTTTACAAACATGCGCCTCTTAGACAAAACACCCAAAATTAAAAAAAAATTACTTAAGTTACATGAACTCTTTTAGTACTTATTTACCACTGCCAAGTGGAAGGTCCCGTTCAAATAATACAAAAACTGTGAATTATAACTATAAACAGTATTGATAGTTTTAACTTATCTCATGCTCATAAAGGCCTAAACAAATGATCACATACTTTTATACACAATCATGTAGTAGCTAGCAAAATACCCCTTTTCTAATAAAATTAAAAACTGAATAAAAAAACTAATGGGTAAGTGTTTGTAATTCGATGCTTTACTTGCCAACTTGATTATCCATTTTTTAAATTATTTTTAAATTTTAATATCAAAGCACTTGATTAACTATACTTTTTACAAATTAAAAATGTACAAAGATATGTTTGCACTAATAAAGTCTGCATCTGTATTTAAATTTGTAATTTAAAAAGTTTTTTAAAAACCACCATATAATATTTTGAAAATTTTCTTAACTTCCGGTTTTATGGAGTTAATCGATTTGGCAATTGAAGCATTCAATTGTTGCTAAAATGTTTTGTAAGAACATTGGGTATCTATACAGTTTTGAAAATTTGTAGGGATACCATTGCTGTTTATTTTTAGAATCATGTATATGAATGTAATAAATGAAAATTGTAAAAACAATACATATATTTTCAAACAAAATATTAATAGTAAAGATGTTTTTTATTTAAAAAAAGAACATCTCTTTTTGCGATAATAACTCAACTAAATGGTTTTAAAATCTTCGAAACTTTATATTTCAGACCTTTTTAGGGTCTTTTAAGATTTTAAAACCATTTATAAAGTTATAAGTCGCAAAAAGTAGATGTATTTAACTTTGAATTTATTTAGTAATGGGGATATATGCTCCTATTTTCCCGCCATTTTTCAAATTTTGTCATAGTTCCGTGCGGCAACTATAGATGGCACTAGTAGCGAGCGTGATTTATGGAGTTGCCGTTCTATCTCTGGGGTACTTTTCTAGGTTTAGTCTAACGCGCAATCCTAATAAACACCGAATATATGTTTTTTATTTTTTTCGGTTTTTTTTGGTCTAAAAACTTGGTATTGTTGTTTTAACTTAACCACTATATGTATCGGATAACTTGTTTATTTAGTTTTAATTTTATTTTTTAAGGATTTGATACGACCACTTCTCGTTGAGATATTAAACTTTTAATGAAAAAGTGCCTTTTTGTCTTTAACCATTAATACTTTAGCAACCGCCGATTGCACAAGAAAATTAACGAGGGTTTTAAAATCTTAAATAAATACTCTACAGAAAGTGGCTATGGTTTTGGAATAATTAGAAGCTAAATTAAAAAAAAACATATAACTCAGCAATGTTAAGTTTGCCTTTTACAGTTCAATATGCCTACAAAAACCCCACAGAGTTTTGATTCAATCTATTAAGCCGTTTTTGGTCTTATTTGATATAATCTTTGATTTTAAATAAGAATTAAAGAATCACGATTGCAACAAAAAGTTTTAAAGTTTTTGTTATGCATTTTTATTAATAAAAGTGTTGAAATTAAGGGATAATAATAAAAAAAAAGTTTAATTTTTTTAATTTTTTTCCCAAAAATTTAAAGACTTTTATTAATAAAAATGCAAAAACCTTTGTTTAAATTTTGTTAACAAATATGATTATTTAAAGTAAAAAAATATATTCTATATTTCTTTTTCATGAATTTGACCTAATAAAACAAGAAAACGGCTTGATGGATGAAATCGAGACTGTGGGATTTTTGTAGGCATATTGAACTGTAAAAGGCGTACCTACATTACTGGTTTTCTCTATATTTTCAATTCATCGCCTAATTATCCCCAAAGCCACAAAAAGCCCTTTTTTTTCTTGATTAATAAAATAAACGTAAAAAAACATTTTTTGTTTTTCAAAAAATCGTAGCCGATTTTTGTGGAGTGTTTATTTAAGATTTTAAAACTCCCCTAATTTTCTGGTGTAATAAGCGGTTGCTGAGATATTGATGGTTGAAGATAAGAAGATCCTTTTTCGTTCAAAGTTTAATAACTTAGCTAGAAGTGGTCATATCAAATTTAAGAAAAAAGAAAATTAAAGCTGAATAAACAAGTTATTCGATTCATATAGTGGTTAAGTTGGATTTATTTTTCCAAGTTTTTAGGCCAAAAATAAAAACAACCGAAAAATGTAAAAAAATCTTTTCGGTATTCATTAGGTGGAAGTTGCTCGAATTTTTCTTTACCGTAGGATCTTAAAACTATAAACTTTAGGTTTTGAAATGTTTTTTTTTTAATTTCAGGACGATCATTTTAAAGCAAAATACAACCACCCGGAAACGTAAAAAAATTGGAGCTTTTTGTATT